>PVJL010001319.1:0-275723 GCA_004026885.1 Lyroderma lyra
ACCAGCAGTGTACCAGAGTTCCTTTTTCTCCACATCCTCTCCAGCACTTGTTACTCCTTGTCTTGTTGATAACAGCCATTCTCACAGGTGTGAGGTGGTATCTCATTGTGGTTTTGATTTGCATTTCCCTGATAGCTAATGAGGATGAGCATTTTTTCATATGTCTGCTGGCCATTTGTATTTCTTCGTGGGAGAAGTGAGAAGTGTCTGTTTAGTTCTTCTGCCCACTTTTTAATTGGGTTGTTTGTTTTTTTGTTGTTAAGTCTTATTAGTTCTTTATATATTTTAGATATTAGACCCTTACCTGATACGTTATTTGCAAATATTTTCTCCCATTCAGTTGGCTGTCTCTTTGCCTTGTTGATGGTTTCTTTTGCTGTGCAGAAGCTTTTTAGTTTGATATAGTCCCATTTATTTATTTTTGTTTTTACTTCCCTTGCCTTTGAGGCCAGTTCATGAAGTCTTCCTTGAGTCCTAGGTCTATAAGTTTAGTACCTATGTCTTCTTCTATACAGTTTATTGTTGCAGGTCTTATATGAAGGTCTTTAATCCATTTTGAGTTAATCTTTGTATATGGAGAGAGTTCATAGTTCAGGTTCATTCTTTTGCATATGTTTTTCCAGTTTTCCCAGCACCACCTATAAAGAGGCTGTCTTTTCCCCTCAATGGTCTTTTTCTTAACGGACCCCAGAAAACACAGTCATGATCTAGTGTCCAGCTTCTAGTGGGGAATAAGCATTCGATCAAGAAATTTGGGGGTGGAGACATCACCTTCCCAGATATCGGGGTATATTACTGAAATGTTTCCATCCAATGTCCCCATTTACCTCATTAAATAGAAAAAATGCACTGAACAGGACATTATTCATGCAGTCACCATTTGTTTTTACCATCCAGCATCCTGCCTTCTTTCTTACAATAAAAGTCCTAGCTGTTTCTTAGGGTAGACCACTCTCTCCCAAACCCAGACCGTGTACTTGAATGAACCTGACCTCACTCCTAGATCCATCCATGAAACCTGAGCCAAGACAATGAGCCCTGGCCACAGTTTATAGATGACCAAAATCAGGTCAATCGGGACCAGAGAGCCTTGGTTCCAGGGAACCAAACAATGAGGGAATTGGATATGCTCTTTCCTGATGAATCTGAACACAAAAGCAGCAGCTACAGTCATCTTGCCACCACAGGGAGACCCAGAAGGGTGCGTCCAGCAGAGCAGAGAGGATAGGAGCAGGCGTTGGTCAGCGCTTCCTATAAAGGGCCAGGCAGGAACTATTTAAGGCTTTGCAGGTCACACAGTCTCTGTTGTGTGCAAACATCAACTCTGTCACTGTGATGTGCAAACATCGACTGTCACACAAATACATGCAAGAGCATTCTGATAAACCTTGTTTATGAAAAGGGGTGGGAGCAGGATTTGGCGTCCAGGCCATAGTTTGCCAACTTCCGGCTCAGAGCATGGGCTCTGGGAATGCCACGCAGCACGAGGCCTGGCTGTGACTTGCACAGGCCTGCACAAGTTACCGAACCACTCTATGCCTCACTCCTCTCCTCTTCTGTAAATGAAAATAATGCCACCTACTTCATAGGCTCATTGTGAGGATTTAATGAATTAATAAGTGTAAAGTGCTGAAAACAGCGCCTGGCAAACGGAAGTGCTGCGTGCGTGAGCTGCGTGCGTGAGCTGCGTGCGTGAGCTGCGTGCGTGAGCTGCCGCCGGCATTGTCCTGCTCACCGTCACCCAGGCTTACATCATTTCACCCCGAGATCCACATGGGCCAAAAGCCCTTAGCCCAGGCTGTTCAGTCACGTGAGCTAACAACTTCATTTTTCTGCTTTAACCAGTTTGAGCTGGTTTTCTCTTATAACAAATTATTTCATCCGACTAAATAAATGAAATCAGGGTAGGGATGACAATTACCTAACATCCCACTTCTGCGCCTATCGCGGACATCACCAGTCAAGCACGAGTACTTTCTCTCACTAAACCCAGATACTGCCATGGCTTGAATTGTGTCCTCTGCCCCCCAATTCACACAATGAAGCTCTCATCCCCTTCCCTCACCCCCACCCCCCCACACCTACCCTCCCCCTCCCCATGGTATTTAAGAATGGAGCCTTTGGGAGGTAATTAGGATTAGTTGAGGTCATGGGTGTGGCTCTCATGATGGGATTAGTGCCTTCACAAGGAGAGACATCAAAGTGCTTGATTCCTCTTTCCACCTCACACACACCAAGGAAAGGCAAAGTGAGGACACAGTGAGAAGGTTGCCATCTGCAAACCAAGAAGAGCGCTCTCGCCAGACACTCACCCTTGATCTTGGACATCCAGGCTCCACAACTGTGAGAAATAAATCCCTGCAGGTTAAGCCACCTGGTCCATGGTATTTTTTTATGGCAGTCTGGACTGATTAAGACAGACATACCCTACTCCACCCCACCCCACCCCCATGCATGCACACAGCAGGACCCAAGCAGTCTCTATCCATCCGTCAAAGTCAGCCAGTGAAATGAAACCTCTATCCCTGCTTTAGGTCAGGAATTCCAGGGGCTGGGCCCTAGTAATATTAACGAGCTTTGTAAACGTTCTCTAGCTGGATACTTGTAACAGAGAAAGCAATTTGCCAAAAGAGCTATAAATGTTTAGATGTGTGATCTCCATTTCTAACTTCTCATTTATGAGTCTTTATTCCGTTTCCAACCCATATACTTTCAACTGCCTGCAGAAGAACTCGAAATCCTCCCACATTCCTTCCTTCTCTACCAAATACCTTTTCTCTTAGAAGGTTCGATAAATGCTGTTGTATGTGCATCAGTGAAGTCAGCAAAGGCTGCTCCTCTAACCCAGAAAGTGACAAAATTAATAGACTTTAAAATGTACAGTGTCACTGATGAATGTAAGGCCCTTACTCTACAGTGAAAAAAAACAATGGCATAATTAACTTGATTTGTTTTACATTCATAGGAAGAAAGCCTTCTGTATTCAGAATGCAATTAGCCACGAATCTGGATACTGCCTTTTATTCTATAAAATATAATTAGCTTATTGCTAGCCATACTCCACACTTCCCGAATTCTTAACCCACATGGTGGGAATACCATTATACCTCCTTGAAAAATTACTATGATGAATTCCTTCTTCTCAAACAAATGGAGATACCATCTGTTTGTTGAGAGAGGAGTCCCTAGTAATTCCACAGCTATCTGTGAACTGTCTAGCGCAGTAGTTTTTCAAATGTGACCTTGCATCAGAATCACCTGGCTCATTAAAACACATCATGTTTGGCCCATCCCCAGAGGTTCTGGTTCAGAAGAATCTGGATCTCTAACTATTAACGGTTCCCAGGTGACACTGCTGCTGCTGTTTTAGAGACCATACTTTGGTTAATGGCAGAGAGGTCTTGCCCTAGGCCAGTGGTTCACACTCAAGTAGATAGAAACCTATCCCCAATAACCTTGACTTGGCCTCACTCTAGTCCATTCTTTACACCAGGTCTACAGTTATTTTCCTATTGCTCCCAGATGTGAGTTAGAAAAACAACAACAACAACAACAACAACAACTCTGACTCAACTGACTTCAACAATACTGAAAACTTACCCTACCACATAGCATCAAAACATCTGGGGGTAGGACAGGACGGCTCCAGGGATAGTTAATTTGGCAGCTGAAAGGCACCATCAAGGACAAAAGGGCTTTTTAGTATATCAGTTTGACATCCTAGTTCTGAGGGGAATTCTCTTTAAGGTCACAACATGGTTTCAGCAGTTTAAAGTCGCACATTCAGGCAAAAACATGGAACAGGAGACACAAAAACCTTCTTTAGAGCCTCTTTTGGTCAAACCCTGTGGGTTTGGAGACCATCTCCTTGGTCAAAATTGTGTCACATTTCCATTCTTAAATCGGGCATTGGAAAGAGGACTAGAATCACCATAACTTAGACCAGTGATCAACAAATGTTTTCTCCAAAGGGCCGGAGAGGAAATACTTTAGGCGCTGTGGGCTGTGTGGGCTCTATCTATTACCACCACTCAGTTCTTCCTCGTCATGCAAAAGTAGCCACAGGCAATGAATAAACCCACGGGCAATTCATTCCAATAAACTTTATTTTAAAACCAAGATGTCATACTGGATTTGGCCCAGTGGTTTAGGTCAATCAGGATCAATTTGTGAGTCATGCTGCGAAAGAATGGAGTCCCAAAACACATCAGGGTCCTGCCAGCATGAAAGAAGCAAGGAGTGGCTTCTAGAAAGGCAACTAGCAGCATCAGTGGCAATGTCCATCAATTCCTACTTGAAAGGCTACAAACTACGTCTTCACCAACTCATCTCAGACTGCAGGAGTCATTTCTCTCCTTTGAGGCTCTCCCAGTAAATCCCTTAGGTCTTCCTTTGAAATTGTATTGCAGCCAGCTGTTACCGTAACTGTCTCCATGAATAGAGGGCAAGCTCCTGTGTTACACATCTTTGTATTTCCCAATGACCCCTCCTAGCACAATACCTGAGGCACAAAATGTGCTCAACAAGTTCTAACAGGATGAAATAATCTTCAGACCCCTGGGTTCCTCTGCATGGACATGAGTCTACCAACAGTTCACACTTCACAGACTTCACGATGAGCCTGCACCCAGAAGTTCTCTGTATGATTCACAGGCCCAGGGAGTCCAATCGAGGTCAGCTTGCAGGAGGAAAGGTCATTCTGTCATAGCATTCTATACACTTCTGTGGTAGTTTTCTATGCCCACCTAAAAAATGACCTCAAATTCAGAGTCTTTCAGCAACATAAAATAATTATTTCACAGTTTCTCTGAGTCGGGAGTCTAGACAAGGGTTAGCTGTGCCTTCTGCTCAGAGCCTCACAAGGTGGCCAGAGCTAGGGTTCACTTCCAATCCAAGAGCATTGACAAAACTCATTTCTCAGCAGCTATAGGACTCTTGGAGGTTGTGTCTTCAGGCCAGCAGGATAGTTTTTCTAACACTTTAAATGTCTTCTGACTTCCCCAAGGACCCGGGCTCCTTTCAGGTTTCGCCTGATTAGGCCAGGCCCACCCAGGATCATTTCTCTTTTGATTAACTCAAAGTCAATTGGTCATCTAATCACGGAAGTGATATCCCATTGTATTCACTGGTTCTGCCTACACTTGAGATGAGGGCATTACATGGGAGGAAGGGGAGCAATGTCCACCAAGGAGTTAAGAATCTTGGGGGACATCTCAGAATCCTACCTGCCACAATCTCTAATACCGTACCTACCTGCCCACACGATATTGAGTTATAAATCTGCATATCTGTTTCCTGCTGAAAAGTGTCCATTTTACCTGTGTTCTCAGCTGATAGGCTGACCAGACGTATCATTTTAAATGGGACAGAAAACAATGGTCCTGTCCTGTTTCAAATGGTACACCTGGTCAGCCTCCTGTAACCTTCCATTTAGCCCAGTGAGACTCGGCTGGCCATGCATACCATTTAAAATGGGACAGTACCTCTCAACACCGTGGCCTGGGTTCATTTCCCAGCCAGGGAACCACCAAAATAAATAAATAAATAAAAAGGGACAGGACCGTTGTTTTCTGTCCCATTTCAAACAGTACGTCTGGTCAGCCTACGCACCAAACACCGATTGCCAAAAGATAGTCCACAAATACCAAATGGACAAACTAATGGATGAAGTCTGTCCTGTTATCTCCTAGTGGAACCCTGTTCTTCCCCACTCCAACACTCCTAAGCTGAAAGCTTCTGGAAGAAGCCAATGATGCATGTGATTACATGGAATGTCAGCATACAGGAAAATCTAAGGAGAGGAGCAATAAAATCCCAAAGTAGAATCCTAACACGTGGCCAACCCAGGCTTCAGAGGATTATAAACTCTACAGAACAAATATTATTCAGTCATTAAATTACAATCAGGATTGCTGGGTTGTAATTTAGCGTATAGACGTAACGTATAGGCTTTGAAACGTTAGCCTGTGGTTGTTCACAGTACATCCATTTATAACTGTCATTGTTATTAATATTCATACTTAACCATTTGAGCACCGACTGTATGTCAGGCACTGGTTGGCAAGCCAACACTCCTCTCTAACGTCCCATGAAGGGTGGAGACTTGTTCTCTCTTGTTATTGCTGTATATGCAGCCTTACCCAGTGTCTGGCATTAGGGTGCTTAACAAAACAGCCATCAGTGAGTGACTGACAACCCTCAGGAGAAGCTCCTGTGCCCATTTCAAACATGAGGAAACTGATGCTCAGAGAAATTAAACGTCTTGCTTATGGACACAGAGAGAGAGAGACAGGATTCCAACCCAACTGCTTCACTCTCAAGTCCATGCTCTTAACCACCCACCTGCAATTCTACACTCTTCCCTCCATGGAAGTAAAATATCACAGTAACTTTTTGTAATTTAAAAACCAGAACTTAAATTGGCCTAAGTCTGGTAAACCAAAGTCTTTCTCAAAACTACCAGCTAAAACTAATAATGATAGTAAATGTCTTTATTAAAGGCTACCTCGGTGCCAAGCCTGCTAAGTATTTTAAGTACCCTCCCAACTACCCTAGAGAGCTGTTGTTACCCCCATGTCACAGAAGTTGGGGAAACAGAGAAATTCCCTAACTTGCCCAAGATGCAGCTGGGAAGACATGAACACAGGGCGTGAATCTAAATACATGTTATTCCCAAGCCCACACCTTAACCAGAACAAACGGTGGGCCTCAGCAAGGTGAGCACCTTTGTGGTCACTCAGAACAGTCAGACTCGGCCATCCCTGCTTGGAAAATTCCTGCAAATACGTGTTTCTTTCTGAAACTCCAACGCAAAGGCCTCCTGCTCGGTGATGCCAGCTGTGTTGGTTAGTAGGAACCAATGATAGCCACGTGCCTTGGGCCACATTAAAGCTATTTTTGCAGGAACCATCTCACAAAATGGACCGGGAAAGAAGGTTGGATATCATGATGTTATTTCCCCAAACAGTGGCTCATAAAATCCCGTCAAGTGTACAAAGGGCAGGACTGCAGCTGAACAGCGACTGAGTGAGTCACGGCACATCTGGAGTAGATTTCTAAGGCCCAGAGAGCCGAGGGCTCCAGTCTTTGTTGCCGGGTGCTAACAATCCATCACCACGTGCCACGTGAGCTGTGTCCTCCCTCTCTCCAGGGCCTATGGCCCTCTCCCACCCTTTCATTCTCTGGACAGGTTAGTGCAGGCGTTTTCTAATAACAGTTCCAGGTGACTGAAGTCATCCATCTTCCTGGACCTGGTAGGTAGGCAGATTCCAGCCTCCATAACCAGCTCCAGGCAGCCTGTCTGATGCCCAAGCCATGAACAAAGATGAACGCAAGAGCACCAGGTACCTTGGGGTGTGAAACAGATTTATGCAATGGTGACTCTAGTGCGATAAAAAAAAAAAAAAAATAGAATATCCCATCCAACTCCCTTCTTCTAGAATTCACAGCAATTGAAGAGAAGTTTTACTGGCTTTACCTGTATGCTGCCTATGAAATAAAAGTACACCAAAGCAATTAATATTTTTAATTACTTTAGTAAAACCAGCTCTCTGCAAATACACAATGTGCCATTCATCTAATAGTTATAGTGGACCAGATATCAGGAATAACAATAGTAAATGCTCACTAGACATCAGTTATGTGTCAGATCCCATCAGAATAAGTGTCCCCATGACCCTATGGTATAGATAGTATTATCCCCACCTAAATAAATAAGTAAATAAAAATAAAATTGAGGCTTAGAAATTAAGTATGTTTTCCAAGGGCCCACCACCAGGTAGATGCATGATTCGAATCTAACTCAGAGCCTTCACACTCCACTAGACTGTCCAGACATCTCTTTCGTGAAACTTAGCAACAACTACTTGGAAGAAATAAAACATTTTTCAAGACCACTCCGAAATCCACGGCAGATGATTTCAGGTAGGCAGGAAGAGAAGCAAGGTTTCCCTGTGGTTTTAAAGCTTTGCCAGCTCGGGAATGTTCCAGTCCCTGTCTCAGAATTCACTCACAGAGTCCCGAAGCTCCTCCCAGCAGTGACCCCACCGTGTCTGTTGTTCCCTCACCCAATCTGATTGGCATCACCATGGAGACAATGGGATATTAAAAGTTTGTGACAGAATGGCCCACCACAGCCACCACCCAAGGGACAATTTCCGGTAACTCCTCACAAGGGTCCTGGCCCGGCAAGGCTCGCTCACCCCTCCAATGCCACCTTGACACCAGACTGCCCCCAGGTCTTCTGGGGCTGGAGAGCACATTGGCACCCCATCCTATGAGCCTGCCTGCTCTCTCCACAAGCCTCCTTTTCCCCAGGATGGGCCCTGCCTGACCCCGCATTTCAAAGAAAATTCTGTAGGTAAGGTATTCAGCCCCTGCAGGAAAGAAATTCCAGGTTTCATCTGATAGGAGATACAAAGTCTCTGGTCAGGTTCAGTAAAGTCAAACCTTGGGAAGAATGACACTGACGAAGGGCGGGGATTCACATATTAGACCAAAAACCAGAAGCTGAACTGCTGAAATCAACGCCTATGCAAATCCCATCTACACTGAATCAGTCTACCTTCCCCCATCACCACCACTGAGAGCGAGACAGAGAGAGAGAGAGAGAGAGAGAGAGAGAGAGAGAGCGCCAGAGCGAGAGCCAGAGAGAGAGAGAGATTGATTTTTCAAATAAAAAACTAACCTCATTCTGTATGATTCAAAGAACCATAACTTAGATAATGAGTGAAAGTTGAACAGAGGCAGATTTCAACTAGTATGTAAAAGAATATTCTCATTGGTCCTGGTATCAACCACAGGCCAGAGTCAACTCTGAATCACTAGAAGCATCAAGCAGGCCCCAGAAGACCAGAGCAGCAGGCAGGGGTATGGGGGAGGAGGGTCCTGGAGAAGGTGGAAAAGTGAGACAACCTGGAAGTTTCCATATGATAGATAACATGTCAATATCTGGTAGAAATCTAAAAACAGTTTGATACGCTCTTAAATTCCTCCATATACATACACACATATGCATGTATACACACACACACACACACACACACACACACACACACACACAAGCAATACCACCTCATGTCCAAGAGCCTGGGCTTTAGAATTGGCTGTGTGACCTTCAGCAAATTACTTAGCCTCTCTGAGACTCACCACCCTCATCTATCAAATGGCAACAGCAATGAAACCTGACTCCTAGAGCGGTTCCAGGAGGGTTCAATGAGCTATTGCACATAGAGAACTTAGAATGAGTAGGAGTTCAATAAGTCATAGTTATTAATATGCCTGGTCTCTTCATAGTCCTCAAACATGTTGCACTCATTCCTAAATCTAAGTCTTCACTCAAACTGTCCTCTTCTGAAAATGACATTCCCACCCCTCATTAACTTACCCATTCTATAAAGCCCAGGGCAAACAGGGATCATGATCGTAGACTTAGGAAATACAAGTCTAGTACATGACGTGATTCTGTCAAAACCTAAAATCTACATTCTTGTTGACTCACAAATTTTACTTGTATGAATATAGTTTATACAGATACACAGGTACGCAGAGATACATGCTCCACAATATTTATAGCATCACTGTGTTTGGTAGTTAAGGACCAGAAACATCCTAAATGTCCATCGAGGGGCAAATGGAAGACCATTTATGATACTCGCACGTAACGAATATTCTGTGGGTGTTAAATGGAGTGGAGCAACTCTACTGCTATGGAAATATAACCAGCAAATATCAAAGGAGGGAGGATGAAGAATAGTAAATTTGGTAGCTTTGTGTTTCAAAAAGAAGAGAAAGAAGAAATCCAACACATACGTGCCGTGTCAGCATAGACTACCTCTGGACAGTCATGCAGAACAGTGGCTACCTCTAGGAAAGAACACTGGTGTAGAGGAGCCCAAGAGAGGAAAGAAATGTATTTTTTACTGAATCCCTATTTATAGTATTTAAATATTGGCCAGGTATATGACTTTTTAAAAATTACGTGAGGTCATTAAAATTGTTCAGCACAGGCCTGTCCTCCTGGATGAGCCCCAGCGGCCCCCAGCCCCTGGTGACCTCGCCTTCTCCAGAGCCACGTGCGCGCCTTGCTCTCCCCTCCTGTTGCCTCGAACTACCTGTCGATCCCAGTCGCCCCCAGGAGATTACAGCTCGTAAAGCCAAGTGCAAACTTCCAGGGCCACACGGAAAGGACCGTAACAGATGTCCTTTGCCAGAAGCGTGGTTTCTGGCAAACTGGAAGCCCTTTGGCTTTAAAGTCGTGAGCCCCCAAGCTCAAACATTTCCCAGACACTCTTAAGGTTTTATGAAGCACAAACGAAACGGTGCCTGCTGAGATGTCGGGTCGCTCTGGCTCCCTCTATGGGCCACTAGCTGCAAGGACACTGGGGTGGGCCTCTGCCCTGCCTGCCCTACCGACTTAGAAATACGAGGGCTGTCCAGAAAAAAATCCAGCCGTCAATGCGTCTGTTTTTCATATGAAGAGCCTGGATGCTTTCGTATACCCCTGGAGTGAGAAGGGAGTTACTGAGTTTCAGAACAGTAAAATGCTGAAGAGTTCAAGCTGAAAATGTGGGAGAAAAAAGCAAAAGAAAAAACAACAAAGCAAAAAAACAAACAAACAAAAAGCCTTCCCCGTGGCAAAGCCTCTCTGGGTGGTGAAGTAATGAGAATGAACAAGATTCCTTGTCTGGACTTAGCCTTTCCAGCTGCCACCGTGTGGCAGACAAAACCTCCAACAGAACTTTTCTGGGACCATGAGAAAGTGACAAGCATCCTTTTACCTAAAGAGCTTGTCTGCTGACCTCTCAAACTATTCTGAGTTTTATTTTTAAAGGAGGAAATTTCATTATTCATCCCATTTCCATAGCTTTATTATTAGTTTCAGGTATACAAAACAACACAGTGGTTAGACGTTTATATACCTCCCAAAGTGATTACCCCGATGAGTCTATTACCCATCTGACACAGTTACTACCATATTACTGACTATATTCCCCATGCTGTACTTTATATCCCATGACTACTTTTTAAATTATACTTGACATTCAATATTATTTTAGTTTCAGGTGTACAGAGTAATGAGACATTTATATAATTTATGCAGTGATCCTCTCCCCCAATAAGTCTAGTACCCACCTGACACTATGCATAGTTCGTGCAATATTATTGAATATGAGGTCTGACAACTAAGTTTGAGAACTTGCCACTGTGCGCTTACACCAGCAGCGCTGTACAAACAATTTGGTAAGGTGTCATAACCTGGTATATCTGTGTGTCACAGCTGTGTCAGTACTGACATGCGGTGGTGTCTTGCTGAGTGGGATTCATTATTGTTTGTGTGTTTTTGTGTGCTGTCGTGAGAATGTTGGAGCTTGAGTTAGAGCCATGAACAAACATTAAATTTCTTGTTAAACTTGGCAAGAGTGGAAGTGAAATCAGAGACATGTTAGTCCAAGTTTATGGGGATAATGCCATGAAGAAAACGGCAGTGTACAAATGGATTCAATGTTTTTCTGAGGGGAAAGCAAGTGTCACTGATGAAGAGAGGTCAGGGCAGCCAGAAATGAGCAGAACTGACTAAAACATTGCAAAAATTCATTGAATTGTGCATCAAAATTGTCAGCTGTGAGAAGCATAGCAGACCAAGTAAACATCAACAGAGAAACAGTTAGGAAAACCTTAACTCAAAATCTTGGCATGGAAAGGTACATGCAAAAATGGTCCCAAAGGAGCTCACCAATGAACAAAAGTAAAGGAAAGACAAAGTTTGCCAAGATCTTTTGGAGAGGAAAGACCGTGTTTTGGGCCATGTTATCACTGGTGATGACACATGGGTGTGCCAGTACGACCCTGAAACAAAGCATCTAAGTGCACAGAGGAAGTCAGCCAATTCTCCATGACCAAGAAAGTTCCATCAGTCCAAATCAAGAGTCCAAACGATGTTGCTAACCATTTTTTATATCAGAGGGATCATTCATTACAAATTTGTACCAACTGGACAGTCAACCAAGTTTACTATTTAGAAGTGCTGAAAAGGCTGCCTGAAAAAGTTAGACAAAAATGACCTGAGGGAGTTCCCTGATGGTGTAGCAGCTTAAGGCTTCGGCGCTGGTGCTATCAGTGCTGCGGCCTGGGTTTGATTCCCAGTCAGGGAACTACCCATATACCAAAAAGGAAAAAAAAAAAAAAAATGACCTGAACTTTTCATCAACAACTCATGGCTCTTGCATCACAACACTGCACCAGCTCACATGGCTCTGTCTGTGAGGGAGTGTTTAGCCAGTACACACATAACTGTATTGGAACACCCTCCCTTCTCACCTGATCTGGTCCCCAGTGACTTTTTTCTTTACCTAAGATAAAGGAAATATTAAAAGGAAGACATTTTGATGACATTCAGGACATCAAGAGTCATACAATGACAGCTCTGAAGGCCATTCCAAAGGGTTCCAAAACTGCTTTGAAGGGTGGACGAGGCACAGGCATCAGTGCACAGCTTCCCAAGGGGAGGACTTAGGTGACCGTAGTGATATTCAGCATTGAGGTATGTAGCACTTTTCTAGGATGAGTTTGTGAACTTAAATGTCAGACCCATATATTCTCCAAACTGTATTTTGCACCCCGTGGCTATTTTGTAACTGCCAGCTTGTACTTAATCCCTTCACCTCTCTCACCCAGCCCCCGAACCCTCGTCCTGTTGGTAGCTCTTTGTCTTAGTTTTCAACTTCATCCAAATTTCCCGCACGTCCCAGGCTCACAGTGTCCAGCTGATGGCAATGACACAGTTCTCCAGGCCCAGGGTCGGGGGAGTACAGGAAGGCTGCAGGAGGGAGCCCACTTCATTTAGGTCCCCTGGATTGACACTCACCAATCCACATCCATGGCAGATGGTGCCTCCTTGCCTGTAACTATCCCTGGGGTCCCTTGGGGTTCTGTTTCCTAAAATGCCCTCGCTGTCCAGTGTTGCTGAGAATCTCACATCCTGGCTGAGTTAGATCTGTCATTTCGACTGGGGTGGAGGCTCCATGAGAGCAGGGCCTTTCTTTTTGTTCAGACTGCTCCTCCCCAGGACTTAGGAGGAGCCCAGGAGTACTGACTGAGAGGAAGGATGGGTGGATGGTCCCTGTGTTGGTATCTGAGGGACTGAAATAAGGGAGGCACATCTAGTGGTGAGGGGGCAGGAAGAGAGAGCACACCAGCCACTCCATGCCTCCAGGAGAAGCTGTCCACAGCACAGAATGCTCCAGAGACATACAGGCTTCACCCCAGGAACCTTCAGAGACACTGAAGAACGGCTTGGTGGTCCTCCCGCCAAGTACGGCATAAAGAAATGGCAGCTCCATGAGGCGGGGGACTCAGAACTTTTGGGAGATAGGTTATCCAATTTAATCTTTCCAGGACCACCCTGGGAGTGGGCACAGTGCCTGAACTCACTCGATAAGGAAATGCGGGTTTGGAAAGGCTGTGCCACTGTCCTGCGGCAGAGTCCTTGCATTCTGTCACTCCCACATCCTGTCAACCACGCACCCAGTACGCAGGGTTGAGTTACATTTGCTTTGTGGCATTTGCTATCTTCTCAGACACCCATTTTTGGTATCATCTAGGGCTGGAAAATGCTTCAGTGAGTCAACTGAGAGAAAAGCACCTTTTTCAGACAGCAAACAAGAGGCACTGTCAGAAGTCAGTGGAACTTAGGAGTACTGTGTCTACAGATTCATTGGCTTTACCTCACCTCTCGGGGGAGCAGGGGCTGGAGAAAACGCATCTCTAACAGAAGGTCTGAGACTCCTGATTCCAACAAGACCCCCACAGAGGAGCTGGTGCGGAATCCAGGGTCATCCGAGACTCTCTGGGTGGAATTTATACCCTTCAGGTTTCCTGGCCCCTCTTAATGTGACTTTCCCTGCAATGATATCTCTGGGCGATGAGTAAGGGACATAATATTCAGCACATCTGATGTCTGATGTGATCCCAGGGCTAGCAGTCTATCCATTCTCGTGCTCCCTTTGCCCATGTCCCCGATGGGCTCAAAGATAAATGGGGGAGGGGAGGTCCCACAGAGCCGGGGGGTGAAGGTGATAGAACGACCTCAAATGAGAGTGTTTCCAGGATTGTTGTGGGATGGGGAGAAGAACTGGGGCTGAGAAGCATCTTGTAAGACTCCCTGGGGAGCCACTAGTCAGGTAGACAGACGGACCCCAGTGATGAATGGGTGCTTGTGTCTTTATTTCTTAGTGTCTTTTCTCTTCTCTTCTCAGTCACAAGATGACTGGGAAAGAACACAGACGCAGAGACAGACAGACAGATACAGATACATGCACACAGAAATGCACACATACAGAGGGATGCACATGCACATGCACACGCAGGTACACTCTATCCACACTTGGTAAGAGCCTGCTTAGTTTTCAGAGGGCCTGCTAGGCTGCTCCCTGCTTAGGTTAGAAAATAAGTAAACGAATGACGACAGAGTGAGTTTTGTCTTTGAAAGTAAAAAGAGAGGGGAAATGTCCCAATTTTGGAAAACAAGGTATTTTCAATAAGTCTTAGGAGAATACAAATGGATTAATGAGATCTATGATGAGATTTCCTTCTTTAAAAATAAGGCTCCTTTCAATTCTCAAGACTCATGAGACCAACTCAAGGACAAGCATATGGTACAATTTTAGCAAGTGTCTCAGCTTGCTTTTGTGAATGGGATCCCATTTAAGCTGTCTGTGTAATGATAATAACAAGCTCCTTAGCCATGAGAAAACGAGTACAAATGCACACAAGATGTTGAGGTTACTATTACAATAATCATTCTGGCCCATAAACTTTATTTAACATTTCTGGCATCCCCATAAAACCCATTTCCCCAAGTGGCCAAGAGCACTCCAATCACATTTCTAACTACAATTTTGCCACTTGGCAATCAATGGCCTTGAACTTCTCAATTAGTTTAGAGGTGATTAGATTACTTGAAATAAGGATGAAAAGATACAGATTCATACATGCACACACACGCACATGCACGCACACACACAATTCCAAAATCTCAAGAACCTTGCTTGTTAAGGCAGACTCAGTAAGTACTAAATATTAACAGAACTCTTACTCATGCCGAACACTCTATGCATAGCTTTTCCTTCACTCACTCAGGTAACCTGTATACCATGCCGTGAGATGTGCTATGAACTCTACGTTACAGATGCACAAAGTGAGACTAAGTCAGCTGTCCCGTACTAAGTAGGGTGCAGGACAGAGTCTGGGCCTCACGCCCCTCCCGTTGGCATTCTGACATAAAGCCTGAGCTCTCACAACTACATCATCGTATGTCATTTCTAAGCGGCCAAACTCGAACACTTTATTTTGGGGGACGATGGTAGCAGGAAATCGTTTGTAAGCAGCTACATTCTAACATGTGCCCCCCAAAAAGTTGCAATCAACTTTTTTATTTACTACAGCTCCTGCAGTCATAAAAAGGGCAGGCTCCGTGGTAATAATCCCAAGGGATCATCAACCCACAGAACACAAACTCCCTTTGCTCCCCAACCAATCAGAACTGACTGTGCCAGGAAATTCGCCACCAGTGAGCTTCAGGTAGCCTGTGATCTCCCTCCCACAGTTAAAATCAAAAGTATCTGTACCTACATGACTTTTTCTAGGATGAAAGTCCACAACTTTCACCAGTTTCTCAAAGGGCTCCCGGACCAGTATGCTGGCGACAGACGGGATTGAGATACTGGGCCAAGGACAGACTCCTAGAATTTCATCTTCCTCCAGCTGATGGGAAGGTGCCCACCAAGAAAGTAACACCATTTCGAGGAATTAAAAGAGGAATATACGAAAGGTACAGGATTTTCACCTTACTCGTGACTGCATACCTTTGCTCACATAACAATATACCTCCCTCTAAATATTCTTGTGACTCATTTTGGGCCCCGGCAGTCCGGCTGGCACGGTGGCAGCCCTCAGCACCACTCCCTGACTCACGTTTCTAATCCCGACTGCTCTGGTACTACTGCAGAAGGAGGGGTAAAATTCCAAAGTAAGACAAAGTAGATTGTTACATGAAAAGAGCAGAGTAGAAACTGCTGGCCCTGGCTGATTCCAGTGGACAGGGCAAGAGGAGATACTTTTATGACTCTTGAATTTGAAACCACAGAAATACGTAAATTTTAAAAATACTTTCGAGGCAAATCAAAGAATAACAACGTTTCGTCTTGATCTTCTGTCTGGTTCAACTCTTCATTTCTCCTTTGCTTAACTGAAATACATGCCACTGCAAGTTAAACAGTTACTTTCTTTCTTTTTATTTCTTTACAGAGTTACAGAAAGTCAGAGAATATTCAAGCCCATTAACTGTCATACCAGCCTCTTAGAAATTAGAAAACTCAACTATTCCAGGACACTTAGAGAATTCTACTGCTTTCAGTTGCAATGTGTGGCAATCTGTCTATACAGTAACTTCTATTTCAATGTTGCACGACAGCACGATCTTTCCGAAGACATTTAACCAACAGGGCGATATCCACATTTAATTTAGATTTACCTTAGATGGTGCTGCCAAGCAAATCTCCCAGGCAAGCTGACAATCAATGAAAGGATTTCTGCCATGAACTCTAAAGTCTGAACTTACACAGTCAAAGGCAACTGCTGATCTGTCACTATTCATTCCTCTGCCGGGTAAATTTCTTTTGATGCTAACTCTAAAAAGCATCTCAAGTTCAGGAGTGTTCAAATGAAAAGAAGGAAGGAGAGGAATACACACACCCACCAGAATGGCTACATTTTAGAAGACAGAACATACCAAGCATGGAGGATGCAGAGCAATTGGAACCCACTAACTTCGGGGAGGGACGTGAAATGGGACGATCAGTTTTGCACATAACTTGGCAGTGCCCTACCCTATGACCCAGAAATTTCACTCCTGAGTGTGAGTCCGAAGAGAAATGCATACATACCCCCACAAAAAGACACATACTTAAGTGCTTATAGCATCATTATTCATAAAAATTAAAGATAAAAACGACCCAACGATGCATTAGAGAATACCTCTCAGCAGGTAAGAAGGGGGTCGGCAGGGTTCCGTCTTCCCAGAAGTCCCCACGCAACCCCAGCCCTTTTGCAGCCACCATTCTGCAGAGCCCACGCCCAGCTGCTCCTGTGGGACCCTCAGAGGGTGGGAGAGCTTCAGGTCTCCCCTTCTCCAGCTCTGGGTAATGAATTGGGCTTTTAAGCAGCCTGATGCAGCCAGGCCTCCGACTCCCAGGCCGAAGCCCATTAGCATCCACAGCCTCATTTACTGCTAACACCCCTAATTTGTTTCTAGCACATCACGGCTTTATGGCTGCTTCCTTTATCTGGGCCTCAAGTGATGAAGTTTTATGCAGTCGTAGGTTTTTTCCTCTTTATTGGGGCTTTAGATTTTAAGAAAGAAAAATTAGTGTGAACGTAAAAATCACTCATGAGTTTACAATGCTATGGCAAGGGGAAAGAAGGGGGAAAGAAAGTGGGGGCGAGTATCTAACAGATCGACCAGGGTCAAGAAAATCAAAGCACCCCTTCTCTTGGTATGTGGAGAGAACACACAGTCACGTGCCTTTTCTAAAGAACAGGACATCCTGCTGTCGTTCTCAGGTGCTGTGACCCTGTCTCACCCACCAGGCAAGCAGAGAGGTCGGGTCCCCTTGCTTGGCCAGTGGGTGGCCAATGGAAGCGACGGAGTCTGGTATCCCATGTTGGTGAGGTTGAGTCCCAGCCCTGCAAACTGTTTAGTGACCTTGGTCAAGTTAATTTATTTGAGTTACAACCTCCTCTCCTGTACAGTAGGGTAATCATGGTACTTAGCTCATAGACGGGACAGGGTATTTGGTTTGCAAACAAGCAGAATTGATGAGAACCCACAGACGCCTAGAGGTGCACGTGTGAAAAGATGGGCCGTCCGTCTGTGCAGGCAGCGGCTGCCGGGGGCACGGGCCCTCCCATCCCGGGCCTGCCTTCGTGTCTGGGGCCTACATTCAAATAATCCAACGTGCTGGGAGGGGGGGGGGCACCCTGCAGGTGGGGCACTGTCTGAACCCCACACACACACACACAGGGAGAGTCACATGAAGAAACACCAGGGCAACTCTCCCCCAAATGAGAAGTGTCCACAGCAGGGGGACGGTGGTGAGGAATAAACGTGGGAAAGCACAGAAAGCCCTTAGCAACCTGCGAGAACGTAGCAGATGGCCCATAAGTGGCAGCTATTATTATTGCTATAATTGGCATTATTTTTAGCAACTACCGCTCTGGCTATTAGGGGTGATACAGGCAGATGATAAAAATAGACTCATTTTAGATGAATTCGTGATGAGGGACCTGCTATTTCCTCTGAGGAATGACACCTAAGAATATCAAGGCCACTCGTGAGCTACCCATGATACCACTGTCAGCCTGGACACAGTGGGGATCACTGCCTGCCCTTATGCCAGGACTGTTATGCCAGGGCCCCTCCTCCACATTCCAGACTTCACTGCCCCCCGAGCAGGCTTCTGCATGGGAGGGCTCTTCCATTTTAATGACTTGCATGTCCCGTGTGTAGGAAAGCTAGATCTGAGGTCCTCCCCAGGTTGACATGCGGGCTCAAACCTTGTCACTTAAAAAGGGCATAGATGTGCTTGCACTCAG
Source organism: Lyroderma lyra (assembly GCA_004026885.1). Taxonomy (NCBI): domain Eukaryota; kingdom Metazoa; phylum Chordata; class Mammalia; order Chiroptera; family Megadermatidae; genus Lyroderma; species Lyroderma lyra. The sequence continues at coordinate 18,652 of PVJL010001319.1, forward strand.
TTTGCATCAAAAATACGGCTGAAGTCTAAATATTAGCCCAATGTAACTATGCAGAAAATGAAGCCTGATGTGTCAATTAATTCTTTCCATCTCTCCGAGCTGCATACAAGGGGGATTTTTTTGTTAAAGGACAGAATTTTCACCCTAGGATCAAATCGTATTAGTCAGTGGCATAGAGCTAAAATTAAAAGGGAAATAATACCCTGGAATCTGTGGTCCTGAAGTCATTCTGACATTGCAGAGAAAGAAAACTGGCCTCAAAAACGTGTGGTGTAAGTTACCTCTTGGAGTCCTACACTGACCTTGTATTGCTGGCCCTCCCTCACAGTCAAGGTGAATGCTGGAATGTAAATAATGAACCCACGGCCTTGGAAGGCTCAGGACGGTCATCGCAGTAAAAGAATAAAAAAAAAAGAAACCATATTTGGTATTAGGTAAAACTTAATGAAATTAACAGAAAATTAAGTGTTGAATTTTAGGTTATTGTAATCTAAAATATATAATTATCTAGAGATACCCAACTCCACCTCCCCACCATGCCACATCTTTCACCTGTCCTAAAATATTCCAGATGTAATCCAAGTCATGACAGTGATGGTGCTAGATGATATCGATTAACCAGACTCTAGTTACAAGTTAGGGTACTGGGTAGTATTCCTTCATTTGAACAGTATCTGCTCAGGCAATGCCCGCTACCTGCCAGGAACCGCACCGAGTTCTGGGGGTGCAGTGAGGAGCTAAGGCAGCCAGGGAGCACAGGGAGTTCCAGGCTAGAGGAAGACGACGACAGTGGTTGTATCAAGGAACGCAAAGTGGTAGAAGTTATCAGTGCTTTCAGAAGGGTAAGCGCCCCAGGTGACACAAAGGCGGCTCCTCGGAGGAAATGAGCCTTTGTGTCCCAAAGACCGCCAGGTGGTTACAGGTGAGGAGTGGGCAGGGGCAGGTGGGAAGGAGGCTATCTCCACCCAGCTTGTCCCCTCCTCACTCCTTCTAGGACGGGCAAAAGTCTCTGAATGGCACCATTTACAACCACTGGGAAGTAGACCCACCTAGACCCACCGTTGGCATGCCAACCATGAGAAGGACAAAAAGTCTCACATCAACGCTATTGTTTAAGCCTCAGAACAAGTCAAGGAAGACCATGCGAATGAGAATAAGGTCTAATTATCCCAGTCCTCCATAGCACCCAGCCTACTTTTGAAGACAAGACAAATGCATGAACGAACAGTTAAGAAAGAAATATCTAGGCTGTTCAATGCAACAACAGAAGGCATATTCTTTCACTCATGCAGCAAATGTTTATTTAGCAATTATCCCAGATTCAACATGGTGTGGGCAACAAAAATTACTGAGAAAAATAGGGTTCACTACACACCTATTAGAATGGCCAAAATCCAGACCACTGATATCATCAATTGCTGATAAGGATACAGAGCAACAGGAACTCTCATCGACAGCTGGAAGGAATGCAAAAACTTTCCAAAATTTTAAAGGATATAGTTTCTTATGAAACTAAACACCTTCTTACCTATGATCCAACCATCAGACACCTTGGTACTTACCCAAAAGAGTTGAAAATTTATATCCACACAAAACCTACACATATTTATAGCAGCTTATCGTATTTTGCCATGTATAATGTGCTCCCATTATTAATGCACACCCCCATTTTGGGCCCCAATTTTCAGGGAAAAAAATCTTTTGTTCTAATGTTTTAATTCAGGTTTCTATTTGTTTATATTTAGGTACTTGTTTGTCCGAACCCACAGAATGTACACCACCAAGAGTGAACCCTAAGGTGAACCATGGACTTCGGGTGATTACAATCATGTGTCAATATGGCTTCATTCTTGGTGAGAAATGTACCATCCATGCTGGTGAGTGATGTTAATAATGGGGAAAGCTATGCATGTGTGGGGCAGAGGGTATATGGGATAGCTCTATTTTTCTCTCAATGTTGTTATAAACTTAAAACTACTTTAAAAAAAATAAAGTCTTCAAAAGAAGGAAGGGAGGGAGAAAGGGAGGGAAGGAAAGAGAGAAATAGCTCCTACATGAAAATTGGTTTAATATTTTAAGGCCTCCCCCCTATAGGTTTCATATTTCTTCCATAGTTTTAAGTCATATTAAAGTTGCAATCATGCAAGTTATATTTAGGCCTCACAGACACTAAAACCCAACTCTTATTTTAAAAATAAGGAAAATGAAGCCTACTCGTAGGCAGGCTCAGAATTTTACTTAAGATGAAATAGTTTTGGGGGGAGACAATTTCGTGGACCAAGAAAGTCCTGAAAACCAAATAAGTGAAGATTTCACTTCAGGAGACAAGTCTGTTCACCAGCTGTCTGAGCATCATCCAGAGAGGAAACATCCTGGGAAACCCTTAATCCAGAAGCAACTGATGGGTAGCCCTCACACCACAGATGGATTCTTATATTATCTACTATGTATTCTTGGAACAAGTAAGCTAAGATTTGGGAATTTCGCATGAAAATCCACGTATCTGGTTTCTCTTAAAAAACTGGAAGAGCTGACCATCGGGGGTACACACCCCCACTGCAGGTTGGCTCCTCCAAAGGCACACTGTCTCGTTTGCTGCAGGCCCACCCCTCCCGACTGTCTGCTGGGATCTCAGGCTGAGGGTCAATGTCTACTTATCATGATGCTTGAAAAGTAGTCCTTCTGCGTGTAAAGAAAGATTTCTCTGGGGAGTTCCCTGATGGTGTAGTGGCTTAAGGCTTCGGCGCTGGCGCTGTCAGTGCTGCGGCCTGGGTTCGATTCCCAGTCAGGGAGCTACCCACATACCAAAAAGCAAAAAAAAAAAAAAAGAAAAGAAAAGAAAGATTTCTCTGAATTACATCGATCAAAAGTGCAGAAACCAACAGACTGTTAAGGCTGAGTTCTTAGATCTTCCCATTTCATTCATTTTTATTGCTTGCTAGGCCCCTGGGGAGAGTTTGCCACTCTGGCCTTGGAGTTAGGCTGCCCACATGTACCATGTGGTCAGAATGGGACAGAAATGGGACAGAAAAAAAAAATAGTAAGTACTGCCGCGTTTAAAACAGATCCTATGGTCAGCCTTAGAGAATTTACTTGGCGGCCTTCTCTGGTCCGACCACAGGTTTCCCGCATGAGGTCTGAGCGCCACTTGAGGAGAGCCCTCACCTGGTCACCTGCAGAACTGCACCCTGCCAGGCTGCTGTCTGCGCCCGGCCGTGCGGGCGGTGAGAGCGGTTTTCTATACGGGACACCAGAGCACTGCGTGCTGGAGGTAATTAGTTTGGCTCTAAAATTTGCAGTTAAGTACATGTTAATGAACAGCTGTTCCCAATAAACAGGATAAATTGAAATTAATAAGTGCCGTATTCATTTAACAAATGAATTACCCACTTTTTAAATACACTGACATTAACAAGTGCGGTCGCCTGCCAAGCAGGGCCAGCCTAAGAAAATTTATTTAGTGGCAAAATGGGGCAGCTGAGCAGGGCAGATGCTGTGATGCCCACTCTAAAGACACCAAGAAAATGCATGACGGCTCTGCTTGCTTTTGCTTTAAAAGGTAAAAATTGCTGAATGATCGTGACTCAAACACCGGGACTCGTTTTACTTTGCCCAAAACTGCGCCAACCACTTCCCAAGGGGCTTCGGTCTAATGACACAGCCACCTACGCCACCCCCATATTTTTTAGGGTACTATTCGATCTTTAAAGAACCCAGCTGCATAGGGTCACAGACACAGAAAACTGATAGAACCGTTGAGTTCTTAATCAGGGAAAAGGGCCTGAGCCTTGGAGGGACAGATCTAGGCTCGAGTCCTGCCTACGTCAGCTGCCTCAGTTTCCCCACCTGCACAATGGGCACAAGTTTCCTCCTGGGATCCTGGTAAGTTTGCACGAGGTCATACAGCAGGTCAAGCCGTCAGCACAGTGTTTGCCCCGTTTTATCGGTTGCTCATTACGTATTCATTTGCCTCTACACCCCAAAGGAAAAAGCAGGTGGCAAGGCACCAACTCACAAGCACTTGATCTGCAGCGCCCATGTGTTCACCGCTCACGAAGCCACCACGTGCTGCGCCAGGTTCTGTCCCAGGCCACCGTGAGCAAGGGCTCTGCTTGGTGGGGCCCCCACTCCGGTGTCCTCGTGGGGAACACACACTCACGATGCACCACTTCCAAGTGCATACCCCAAAGCCGGTGGCTAGGAGGGCGGCTGGGGGACCGTGAACACCGGGAACGTGTGAGCCAGCGACCCCCCGAGAGAACAGTTAAAGCCGAACCGAAGCCTGCCGTGTGCCGGCTCCAGGGAGAGCGTGCCGGCCACGAGCAGACGCCAACGTCGCCAAGTGGGACAGACACGCAGCCAGAGCAGCGTAGTCAGAGCGCAGTGACTCCACGTGATTTTCCTTCTTCAAAGCTCTGGGTGTCAGGTGGGACCAAGGCGGAAGGAGGGGGCTGAGTTAGGAGGCCCTTGTGGCTTCAATGAGGCTTCTCCACAAACGGCCCCCACCCACCTCTTCCCATGCAAAGGACCCTCCCCCTCCCAGGGACTCCCCACAGCACGTTGTGCTCGTTACAAAATACAAGGTCATTACTGACAGGTGTTCCAGCGAGTGCTAGGTAAGTCCTACCCCCTTTCTAGCTTGGCGTCGCTGGGCCTTGAAGGCAGTGAGTGACTGGGCTGTACGTAAGATCTTTGTAACCCCTGTCCACCCAGTCCTTTGTCTCTGCCCCTACTCTCTCACCCCCCACACCTCATTACCCCAGTGCCCTGCCTATGAAGGGACTCGGTAACGGTTTGCGTGTAAAATGGTCAATTGTCACAGGCATACGCAATGTTTCCGGGTGGCTAAGACACCTTAGTCAGCCTGCCCTGAATCCCAGCCCGGCCGCTTTCTCCCTGAGCCGGCTGGCCAATTTATTTCACCCGCTTCCTGGGTCGTCTCCCCGGGTACGGACAAGAAAGTCAGTGGTAACACATGGAAAGATCTATGGCCGTAAGCACGTCAAGCATATACAGGAGACTCTCAATTAACCGGAACCCATGCCAGATAAATGCAGTATTATTTCTTCAAGTGTGTTTCCCAGTGGCTTGAGAGTGCTGGTTGCTAGAGTGCCGATTAACGGAGAGTCTACTGTAGTCAAGTGCCCAGTGCATGTGAAGTCTTGGAAATGGCCCTCAGTACACGAAGGTCTTCTCTCTGATTGACACCAGTCCTGTCCCACTGACACTGTGGATGTAAAATAGACGGTTATAGTCAAAACGAAAAGCAAGGAAAGTGGTAAAATTAATAGATAGGAAGTTCAAAGTTTTAGATAAACACTAAATTTTGGATCTGGTGACAAACTCTTTAGTCTCAGCAAGCATAGGCCCACATAAGGTGTCCAAAACATTACAGTAATGTAAACATCAAGAACAAGCAAAGGCAGGCGAGACAAACCTCTCATACGCCAATGAGGAGGGTAGACAATAGAGACAAATTTGGCCACATCTGATACATTGTGAACATGCATAAACTTCAATCTACCCAATTCACTAATCAGTATCTCTTCTGGAATAGGCCCCCTGCTGTGATCTGAATGTGGAAGTCCCCCCAAAATTCACATGTTGGAATCCTAATGCACAATATGATGTCTTAGGTGGTGAGGCCTGCGGGAGGTGCTTTGGTCTGACAGCAGAGCCCCCATGAATGGAACAAGTGCCCTTATAAACGAGACCCTACAGGGGTCCCTAGCCCCTTCCGGCCTGTGAGGACACAGCACGAAGTCAGCAGCCAGCAGCCTGGAAGAGGGCTCTCGCCAGAACTTGACCGTGCTGGCACCCTGATCTTGAACTTCCAGCCTCCATAACTGTAAGAAATACATTTCTGTTGTGTCTAAGCCACCCAGTCGGTGGCATTTCGTGACAGACACCTGACCAAACTAAGATAACACCCACGTGTGCACCAGAAACGTCACTCAGGGAGGTTCATCGCAGTCCTGTCTGTGATAGTGATTGCCCACGGAGAAACAGCTAAACCAATCACAATACATTCACAATATGGAAAGCCCCTAATGTGGCGTTTTTTCTTCTTCTTCTTTTTTTTTTTTTTTTTTTTTGCCTGAACGATGCCTTCAAAGAAATTAAGCAATAGTTTTAAACCAGAAAATTTCAGCGAGAATCTAGAATGTTCTCTTCTCTTAATAAACCAGAGGACCTGGCAACACTGGGGCTTTGTTCCACAGGGCAACTAGCAGCTAGAACCGGCTGCTAGCTGGTCCTTTCCACCTGGAAGCCCCTCACCAGATCATGAAAGTCTCCACTACCCACACAGTCTCTGTATTAGAGCTCACACAGGTCACACCGCATTTGTGTTATCATCGAGGTACTTTGTTCTCCCGCCCTCTTCTGGCGAATACACGCAACTGCACAAAACTAGCAAATGATCGGCGCCTGTTAGGTCTGCCACTCAAAACCAAAACTCTCTCTACCCATATTCCTGACCTCCTCCCAGCACCAGATGCTATGTGGTCAGCAAATGCAAACTGAATTTGACTTTAACAAGCCACCATTTTAAAAGTGAACAGGAATGCCCTACATCAAATATAAATTCCTCTAATTACAGTTCAGGTTTCATTGTGAAGAGATTCAAAATGGCTTCGTTGACATAACAAAATGGCTTCGTTGACATAACTACTTTTTCCAAAAGTAGTTCAGGAAATGCTTTTTCACCATATTTGTGACTATGAGTAAAGCATATTCATTTGGTCCTGGAGTGTCCCTGGGCTACCCTGCACTTAGCCATCTGTGAACTGTGATTGCTAAACTCCTTGTCACACACAGCAGCTGTCACAGAGACCAAAAAATACAAAACAAAACAACAAGAGGCTCTGACACTGAGCTACTGCAAAGTGTAACCCTACCAGCAGGGAGTTATCACCACCTCACAGGGCGTTTGCAAAGACATCAGAGCCCACTCCAACTTCATACCCTTGGACGGCTCTATTTTGAAAGACATTTATTCCATTAGAGAGGTTGCTGCTCTACCATTTTTACCACCATTCTCTTCTCTAGCAGATAAAATAGGACGTGAAAGCCAAGCAATGCTTTGATTGCACCTGTAGCTTAGTCACCACATTCACTACAAGCAACAACCAAAGGATGCAAAATGTCAGATATTTTGCAGCTGGACTGAAAATCAAAAGGTCTGATTAGGCCAAGTGCGCCTAATCAGACTACTGTGGAAATGCGATAAAAGCCAGCAGTGGGTCAGACCAACCCAAATTCACAAAAACTGAGATTACAATTCTTACAGAAATTCTGTCTTACTCCTTTTAAGGACGTCTCTGGATCCCAGCAGAGCTGTCCCTTTAAGCAATTAATTAATGTAGAAGAATCAATAGTTCGTCTTCAACTACATATATTTGTTTACAATGAATGTACTCCCATCTGTTAAACCACCCATTTCCTGGGAGTCCCTGAGACCTTCTCAGGGGACCCACCAAATCAAAACTATTTTCTAATGATACTAAAATGGTATTTGCCTTTTTCAAATCATTCTCTCATGAGTGGACAGTGGAGTGTTCTAGAGGCCTTTTGACGGGTGGTACTTCAACAGATTGAATGCCGAGACTCTGACCCACTGCGAAGTCCCAAGGCCAGAGCCCAACACCTCCACCACGCTGCTCACCGGCGTCTTCTCACACTTCCAGGGGCGCGTGAACCACCTGAGGTTCTCCTTAAAGGCGGAGTCTGATTCAGGAGGCGGTCTGGGGTGGGACCTGGGACTCCGCATTTCCAACGAGCTCCCAAGCAGTGCCCTTGATGCGGGGGCCTTGAGCCACAGTTTAGATGAAGATTCTAAAGAAGGTTCTTTTAGAAGATTCTCCCTGCATGGGCGTTTTAACACGTTTTGTTGTGTGTTTTAATCTCCGGGTCTCGTTTTCCTCCATCTATTCTCAAATACCCTTCTCCTAATTAAAAGGGTTTTTATCTACATCCCATTCAACATTATTCCTTCATCTTGAGTGGGCCCACATTTTGGTACGTGAGTCACTGACACCCCCAAACTCCCTCCGAGGCGCCGCGCCCGCTTCCCCCCATGTTAACAGTTGTTCGGCGGAGCCGCCACACGGGGGCGCGCCTGCTAAGCCGCTGCTCAGGCTCAGCCGCGCACGGAGCCGGGGAACGGCGCGACTCCACGAGCGTGCTATAAACGCGGGTGGGAACCGGAAGGACAGAACTACCAAATGTAACACATCTAAACTAACGACAGACATTATTCCAGGAAGCGGATCAAATATGGCTTCTAAAGGCAAGGTATTAGTGGGTATTGGGAATGTTTATTAATTGCCCTTTGAACAGAGCTCTGACTCTACTTCCCCACAAGTCACCTCCACGTGCGGCCCCAGCACAAAAGTCACTTAGGCCACTGCATGACACATACTACACAATAAGAACAAAAGTGGACGCATTTGTGATAGAATCTGTTCATTAATAGAATCCCATTCAAAATTATATAATGTATACTGTTTGTTTATAAATATGCATAAAGAGATATCTGGAAGGGTGTTCACCAAACTATGAAATTGCTTCCAGCATAAGCATAGTGAGCAGGGCTGCTGTTAAGAGGAGACCCCAATGAGATGTCCGGGTTCTAGTCAACATCACAGGCGAGAGAACCACCTCGTATCAGAAACACAGAGGACGTCCGTTACAGCCACTTCTACTCCGAAGCTGATCCCATACCTCCCCGTGCCAGCTCGTTACCCAGCAGTACAGTTGTTGGGAAGAAAGCCTGTTTTGGAGGCAGAACAAAGCTCTGGAGTTCAAGTGCCAAAGCCAGGCTGCCTGGGTTCAAATTCCAGGCCTGACGCTTACTCGTCATGTGACCTGGAATGGTGGACTTCATGCAATTAAATGCTTAAGACTAAAAGGGAAAAGACCTTGAAATAGCCATGTGAAGCACTCAAGGACTTAATGCCACTCAATTATCCCTGTAATTCCTGTGCCCACATAACATAGAAGTACAAAGACTGTAGCAAGATTTAACCCCAATTCGTCTCCAGTGTCATTTGGCGTACATAGGCAAGGAATGCCCTTTCTTAAAAAAACTGCTACAGCTGGTTCTGAGTAAAGCATATACCCCAGCGTGATGGGGATGGCCTGGCTTAGACAGTGACATGACACTCTAAAGACACCCATTCCTCCCAAGTCTACACCCTGTCCCATGCAAACACAAAAGAAAACACCCAAAAGCCATTAAAAATGTAGATCTATTGATAACACAGTTACTTATCACATAATATGAAAAGAAAAAGTAAATTTACAATGGCATCTAGCACAATCTTTTCAAAATTATACCAGGTCCAACAATTAATTTCACGAATTCATCCTAGAAAAAGTGCTGCACACCTCATTGCTTAGTATCGTCACGGTCACCTTCAAAGTGCTCCCCTTGGGAAGCTGTGCACCGACACCAGCTCCCAGTCCACCCTTCAAAGCAGTTTTGGAACTCTTTCTGGAAAGGCCATCAGAGCTGTCAGAGTCCCCAAACCCTGACAATTAAGTTGGCAAACTTGCGACCGTGCGCTGACGTTAGCAGTGCTATACAAACAACTCAGTAAGAGGTCACAAAAACATACCACGTGTCATAACCCTTGCCGAGGTCATGACACCTTACCGAGTTGTTTGTCCCGTGCTCAATGTAAGCTCACGGTGGCACGTTCACCAATTTAATTGTCAGGTTTTGGGGATGCTGACAGCTCTGATGGCCATTCCAGAAAAAGAGTTCCAAAACTGCTCCGAAGGGTGGACTAGGCGCTGGCGTCGGAGCACAGCTTCCCAAGGGGAGTACTTCGAGGGTGACCATAGTGATGCTCAGCCATGAGGAGTTCGTGCTGGCAGGATGCAGCTACCACCTCGTGTTCTGACCGAAAGCCTTCACATCTGTGTCCAAATTTTACCCTCTATACAGTCAAAACGTAAGTGACTACAAAGGCTAAAACCCCTGGCAGGGAGAAAGTGCGAGCCTGCAAAGAACAAAAGCAATCGCCCTGGCAGCTGGGACTCCTGGGTCCCAGCTCCTGCCCTGCTCCCAAGGAAGCCAGGGCAGGCCACTTTCCCTTTCCGAGCATCTGTCGCCACACCTGGGAAATAAAGGTTGGACCCAGACCATCAAAAAAGGCCCCTTCCAGATCTAACGGTCTCATTTTTAAGGACTGAGTTCAGACCGCCCCCAGCCTGTGGCATTTGAAACGCACCACGGCCGTCGAGCCTGCGAACACGCGCAGACACAGAACAAATGGCTGCTGGTATTAAACAACAGGACAGAGCAACCACCCGCTTCCCGCCTGACGGCCACTCTGCAAGGAGCAGCACACTCCATCGTCTTCAGGGCGGACTTCAGAGCCACCAAACCAACAGCAGAAAAGGGATGTGGGGGAGGGGGTGCTGGCTTGTGGGAGTGGCCCACCTGACCCAGCCGGACCTACTCACCACCTACCTTCCACATGGACGGCCACTCAGCTTGCACCTGCAGCCTGGAACGACATTCCCGGACACCAGACGCTAAACAACGGGACATGCCACTCAGGAAGTCTCCGCAGCAACAGGTAATCCAGCAAACACCAGTCGTCCAACAAGGAGCCCAACCGGAGGCCCGGAGGACGGAAGCCTCAGCCACGCAAGGATCATCAGCAAAGGAAGCATAGCCGCGTGGCCCGGCCTGTTACCAACACCGGGAGTGGCACCGAGGGACGCGGCAAGCAACCGCCAGCGGAAGGCTCCCGGCTCTGCGGCCCGCGCAGCCGCAGACGGGGCCGAGCGTGCTCTCCGAGCTGACACCCGGCGGCTGGGCCGCGCTGCCCCTCCACGAGCCTCACCTGCACTGTTCCGGGCCTGAACACCTGGCGGCAGAAGGCGAGATGAACTCCCGGAGACCTGGAGGAAACCACGCGACCGTCCGAGGAGAAGCGGCTGGCGTCCCGAGTGTTTAACACGGGGGTACTGAATACACAACAGTGATGAGCTGCAGAGAGCCCTGGTGGGGGTGACAAGGGGGTCCACGGCTGAGGTCTCGGCCCAGGTCGCACTTGTCCCGGAAGTCTCTACCTGACTCCGCCCCCACTACGGTCTGCTCCAGGGGTCCCTCCTGCAGGCAGCTCAGCCGGAGCACTTGCAGCCCTGTCATGGAACTTTCTTGGTTGTTCATCCCTCCAGCGAGATTCTAGGTCCTCAAGGAAAGGGACTCTACCACACTGAGTCCCCAGGGGCTGGCATTGTGTTTGGCACAGAGAATCTGTGGGCTCAGGCCTTGCACTCCCAGTGCCAAAGGGCTCCACGCTGCTTGCTGAACTGAATGAACTACACCAATTTCACAATCACAGTGCTTAAGGAACAGCCAGAATCCCCAAACTCCCTTAGTGGGGCATGATAGCACTGTTTACGAACCCCAGCTCTGGAACCCCAGTTCTGGGCTCAGACCCACGGGGGTCCATATCCATGCTAACCATATTGTTTTATGACAAAAACGCGATATTGGGATTAGCACAGAACCTCATGATAAGTTAACAACCTGCGTTTTTGGTTTTGGTTTTTTTTTTTCAAAAAGTTAAAAATGGGAAAAAAAATTGACATTTACATGAAAATGATGGAACAGTGAGAAAATATGGGGGGGGGGGGAGGAGAAGGTATGTCCCGTTTAAAATGGTATGTATGGTGAGCCGATCTCTATCCCAACTCTCATCTAGTAGCTGTGTGATCTATAGACCCACAGGCAAGTTATTTCACTTCTCTCCGGCTCCATGTCATCACCTGTAGAAGGGGCAAAACCAGTACCCTCTCCAGGAATTGTCATGAGCGTTCCTTGGCACTTATAACTCACCCAATACTAGGCTGCCCAGACATCCCAGTTTAAATGGGACAGAAAACAACTGTACGGGCCCATTTCCAAAGGTACCTATAATCAGCCTAGTCTCGCTGGGCTAGATTCAAGGTGTCAGTAGGCGGGCCATACGTTGGAAACAAGACAATACTGTTGTTTTCTGTCCCGTTTCAAACAGTACGTCTGGTCAGCCTACCATATGTACCCAGGTTGGAACACTTGGAATCGAGTTGTAGCCACAAACATTTTATTGTGCTTCACTTTATGGGGCTCTACAAATGTTGCATTTTTTTATACAACATTATTTACCTGCAGAAAGATTACTACTCACTTTATTGCAATACTCACTTTACTGTGGTCTGGATGCAAACCTGTCTGGAGGCAAACCTGAACTGTCTCCGAGGCACGCTTGTACTATTTCTCACTCACGCTTCCCTGGGACTGAGCAAGGTAAGCATTGCCAGGCCCTGGTATGAGACCCCACTTAGCTCTGCTTTTATCAGAAGCCACTTAAAAGCTTGGCCACCAATTGGCTTTGTCTGGATTCTTTTGAAGATTAAGCTGGCTGAGGTCCCTTCCCACTTACAATGAAACGTAATCATGGTGTCTGCAGCTCAGAATCTCCATTGCTTCCAAGTTTCCAGGGGCTTCCCCGTGGCATCCTCACTACGTGTGGCGTCCCTGTCGGGAAGAGCGGCCTGGGACCCGGCCGAGGCGTCCGGGGTGCGGCCTGCACTGTTGCCTAAGTGTAGAGGGAGAAGGCCATGCTGAAAACCCATTTCCGAGCTGGGGAAACCAGGCGCCCGAGGCAGCAAATTCTGAGCGCCAGCGTTCTGCATCTCTCTCTGCTGACCTCGTCTAATCCCACCTACTACTGCCCTTTGGTTTGGTCTTTCTAAGCCACACTCTCTCCCTGGTTCCGTAGTTTGTTTTTTTCAATCACTCTCAGTATAGAATATCCTGTGTACCGGAGGCTGCTCTAAGAGCAGACAGCGGCTCCTTACCTGCTCCTGACCTGTGCAATGAAGCTACCCGGGTGATGCAGGCGTGTGCTTAAGTCTCAAGGACTCTGGAGTTCAGATGTAGCGTTTACTGAATGACAGACTGCAGTCAAGATTTCAGAAACAGCCAGGTGAAAGTAAGTGCCTGAGTGGCTCCGGCGACCCCGCCCCAGCACACAGCCCACTCACACGTATGTCCTCATTTATCATTTATGGCTGTTCGGTTTGTACTCCACAGGGCTGACGCTTTGATATTAGACTTACTAATGAGCAGCCACATCCCCTGCTGCCTGTCATTCATTCAGTGCAGTCAAGGTCTATCACATGCAGCAGAGAGCTTCTCCCCTGTTCTGCTCTCAGAAAATAAGGGGACGGTCCAGAAGTGTCACTTGATGCTGACGGCGGCGTATTTATTTCCGATGCACAAAAGCCAAGGCACGAAGACAGAAAGCAGCTAACGCCTTGTAAGGAGGAGCCGGATGGAAAAGGTGATGCTGGCGGCCGCCTCTGCAGACTCCAACTCCAGCACCATGAACGTGTCCTTCACTCACCTCCACTTCGCCGGAGGGTACCTGCCCTCGGACTCCAAAGACTGGAGGACCGTAGTCCCAGCTTTCTTGGTGGCGGTCTGCCTGGTGGGCTTCGTGGGGAACCTGTGTGTGATCGGCATCCTCCTCCACGGTGCGTGGAAAGGAAAGCCATCCCTGATCCACGCCCTGATTCTGAACCTCAGCCTGGCCGACCTCGCTCTCCTGCTCTTCTCGGCACCTGTCCGAGCCACCGCGTACGCCAAAGGGGTTTGGGATCTGGGCTGGTTCGTCTGCAAGTCCTCTGATTGGTTCAGACACATGTGCATGGCAGCCAAGAGCCTGACAATCGTGGCAGTGGCCAAAGTGTGCTTCATGTATGCAAGTGACCCAGCCAAGCAAGTAAGTATCCACCACTGCACCATCTGGTCAGTGCTGGTGGCTATTTGGGCCATGGCTGGCCTGCTCCCCCTGCCAGAATGGTTTTTCAGCACCACCAGGCTCCACGCAGGGGTGGAAATGTGCCTCATGGATGTGCCTGCCGTGGCCACGAAGTTCATGTCGATGTTTGGTAAGCTCTACCCTCTTCTCGTATTTTGCCTTCCGTTACTCTTTGCCAGCTTTTATTTCTGGAGAGCTTATGGCCAATGTCAAAAGCGAGGAACTAAGACTCAAAATCTTAGAAACCAGATGCGCTCGAAGCAACTCACAGTGATGTTGCTAAGCATCGCCATCACCTCTGCTCTGCTGTGGCTCCCGGAGTGGACAGCGTGGCTGTGGATGTGGCATCTCAGGGCTGGCGGCCCGGCCCCACCGCAAGGTTTTATAGCCCTATCTCAAGTCCTGGTGTTCTCCACCTCGTCAGCAAATCCGCTCATTTTCCTGGTGATGTCAGAGGAGTTCAAGGCAGGCCTGAAAGGCTTATGGAAATGGCTGATGACCAAAAAACATCCAGATGCTGTGGAGTCTCAGGAACCCCCCGCTGGTAACTCAGAGGTCCTCCCTGACAGTGTTCCCACACCAGAGTCCCCAACAGCCACACCAGAGAGAGAGAAAACTGGCTCTCCCACCTCCAGCAGAGAGAAAACTGAGAAGGCAGAGATTCCCGTCCTCCCCGACGTGGAGCAGTTTTGGCACGAGAGGGACACGGTCCCTTGCGTACAAGACAATGACCCTATCCCCTGGGAGCATGAGGACCGGGAGACAGGAAGAGTGTGATGAAGGATTTAAGTTTCAAAGCAAAACAAACTGTGATTATTGTATTTACTTGTACTGCTGCTTATCTACTGTATGTAACATGATAAAAATGCTCATCTGCATTTTCCAAATGTGAAACCTGGTAAGTAGAACACTATGTTAGGAGCAGTAGTTATGTTTCAGAGTTATAACCTGGCTAGCCAGAGAACTGTGGCATGGGGAGATGGTTCTACAAGTGAGTAGAAAGCCCAGCTGCTCCATCACTTTGTTGACAACGGCTGTTGCTGGGTTGTCCTTTGGAGCGGCCCTGCACTAGCTGGAGTAGCACTTACCTATCAAAAGCTGAGCCCCTTTACCTGTAGTTTCTTCCTGCACCTGCTAGCTCTTAACTTCACCTGTCAAACTTCATTTCACATTAACCAAAGCTGAAAACCTACAGCCACTTAAGAGATATTTTTTTAACATGAATGAGTAAATTTTAATGAGTTTTCTTCATTTTTTTAAGTACTTTTACTTGATGAAAATCAATACAGAATTACCAAGACTGAAGGTTGCAGAATGAGGCACACTGTATTCCAATTCTGGGCTAATTTCGAATCATGGCTTATTCTGGCTAAGTTTAAGTAAATTCAAACTATTCCTTATACTAAAACCTGCTTCAATGATCTTTTTAATGCCACCACAGTAAGTCCTCAGTTTCTAAGTCTAAGGATTTTAGCATCTGAGCATGACATTTTATTTTCTGATATGGAGAAGGAGTTTTAACATGATCCTTCTTTCTCTTCCCAATTATCTACTCTTCCAAAACACAAGAGACAATTACTCTTCTGTAAGGTGAAACCAATCTGTTTCTCCCAATACTTCCTTTCTCCCAAGATAAACTATAAGGTATGCCTAATAATATGGGTATTAATTACTGAAGGCAACTGTCAAATACAAACATAAAAGGGAGACAGAGATGGTGAACTTTCCTGTGAAATGACATTAAACATGCCTATATCATTGAACTTGAACCTTGCGCAACTTTTAAAATGCCTCAGTTTTAAAGTTAGAAACTTGAATATGAGTAACAAGAAAAAAAGTATGGAAGACAAAATTCAGGGCAGATGACAGAGAACATGGCTAAACACAAGGGCAATGCAGACACAAAAGCAGTAAAATTAAATTTTGTGTTCCCAAACATATTACCAGTATAACTTCAATAACAAGCAATAACTGTTCATTTTAAGCAAGGTAAAGCAAACCCCCCAAAAAACCAATTATGATCCATTTCTTCCCCTAATGATATAAGGACATTTACCCATGTTTCTTGATTTACTTTGTAATAAAACTCGGACATTTTCACTGAAGGGTTCTTTCAGGGGAAAAAAACTGCCTTTAAGGCAAGCAAAAAGAATTTTAAGTATAAAAAGATGCTATGGATGGACTTTTTATTTTTTATTTTAGTATATGTGCTGTCAAGCAAGCACAGAATTTTTATTTTTTAAAAAATGTTCAGTGTGTGGATTCTTAGTTTTGGTTTTTACAAATGATCAATTTGTTTTTTTAACACAGAAGATTGGGCTGTTTTCTTTTTACTCAGTTCATTACAAATTTTATTGTAAGGCTCACAGCTCACATAAAGTACAATTTAACATAAGTATCCAAAATACTGTATTTGTGATATGATACTTACAAAGGGATTCCCTTTAAAGTTGTCTGTGATGAACTATATGAATTAAAGATTTTTATATACACTACATTCAGTAAAGGTAGAATTTAAGATTCCAGTGTTTGATATTTTACCTTGTAAACAAATAAAAGCAATTATGTTTCGCTTCAGATAGTTTTGGAGATTTAAAGCTGTCTTTGTCTCGAATGCTCTTTTCAAAATCATTTCTGGTACAATGGACCTTTATGGGGCAGTCAGACCTCACCGCTGGCACCGGGCTCAGGGTAAATGGAAGAAATGTGTGTTTAAGGAGTGTGCTGGTAGGCACCCAATCAAGAGTGTGATTACAACAACCCTTTCATTAAGAACCAAATACACAAAGTCCTGACTTGATTCCTTGAAGTAATCTGCATAGAAGAGTTTAATTTACAAATTATATAAGCAATCAATCCCAAATACTTTCCAACTAAAGTAGAAAATTAGAATAGATGTCACCAAACCATTTCTGAGAAACAAAATGTAGTGACTGGGCAAACAATGCTATATGAAATTCAAAATAACAAACCAAAGCATTCTAGGAATTTCACCTCGGTAGGACGGACAGTCCTATTTCTAGGATAGTTGTGCTCCTTTCATTAAACACTTAAGCTTCTTCACTCCTCAGGAAACTTAAAAATCACTCTATGGATTTATAAAAATGAACTTCAAAAAAGAGAAGGCGAAATTTTAAAAAAATCCTGTTAATTAACAATTTTACTGGTCAACCTTAGCCAAATAATCAATTCTAGGTTTCCACATACAGAGTTCACAGAATTCTGTGGCACTTAATGTATTTAACTAAGTAATAATAACATAGATGTGAAGGTGTGTGATCTGTGGCTGTGTGCATGTAACATACAAATACAAATCTGTTGGTATTCCCCTTTTAGGTTTTGTTACCAATAGTGGGTGTGATACTACAGAGAAAACAGATTATCTTACTGACACGTATTTTTCTAAACATTTTATTTATGTGGTACTCTGAAACTAGGAATCTATGAAGGAGTGAAATAGGACCTTTTTAAACTGGGGAGGTAAAGCTACAAAGAGCAATTGGGAATCAAAAGTGAGTTTCACGGTATGATGTGTATGACATATTGAAAGGATGCCAAAAAAGCATTAACTATCAATGTTAATATGAAAGGCAAAGAAAAACAAAAATCATCAGCTTGATCTGAAGCAGTAAGATATTGCTAAGAGACTGAGCACCAAAATGGTTCTTTACGAATCCCTTCCCTTTTACACTGCAAATAATTATTATAGTCAAGCCTTTCAAAACTATGTGCTATCCAAGACTTAAAGTCAACCTTCATCATGCCAAATTACATTTGCTCCTGCTTTAAAGAACAGGTTTAAAGAGGTTTTTATAAATCATGTAACAATAATCATATACGATCCGTGTATATAAAAAGGGTTGGTTTATTGTAGTTCAAATACATAAACTGAACATTCAAACATCTTAAAATTAAACTTTAGAAACAAAAGTTTAACATTCAAACAGGAGTATACTTTACAGGGAACACCCAGAAAGGGAATCTGTTGTCTAATTCAGAATATTGATAAAGATCACTTAATGGTGAATAAAATGTGGTTTAACCAGCAGTCCTATTCCAGCCCACGTGTTAGTTATGACCGTGGTTCCAAACCTGAGAAGAAATTACTAAATAAATCTTCTCTTAGGCTAAACAACAAGACTTGCCTATAATTTAGAGGGGATAATCAAAGCACGTAAGTGAACAAAAAACTAAAGTGTTCTTTAGACACAAAGGTAAAAGTATATCCATTATAATAATCTTAACCTCTGGAAGATAAGAATTTTCAGTGTTTTCTCTTTTACCCGCTTTAAAAAACAAAATCAAAACAAACTAAACCCCAACGTAGCTTTTCTTGGAGTCTGCGGTACTTGTATCTTGCAAGTTCAAACCACAAATGCTCTTAAGTCTTGCATGTGTAACACTGCTATAACATCACCAAAAGTCACTGACTTCCACACCTCATAAAAGGATGATTTTTAGCTTCAAGATTTTAGATTTACTAGGGACAGCCTATATTTGAGTATGTATGTCAGTCATGCCACACAAAGAAAAGCATAAATATTTCCAAAGTGTTCTCTGTTCAGCAACTGATCACAAATGCTTCTCCTTCTGTTCATCAGATGGTTCTGCAATAGTTTGACTAATGCACATAACATGTAAAAACCTGAAATTGGCTCATGCAAGCATTTTGAATTAATAGATACCCCCGTGGAAGAGTATGCAGTTATTTTGTTGATCGTCGTGTGGGCTCTGACGCTGTAGGGGGTGGGGGCGGACCCCGGCGGTCCAGGTCATCCACGTATGCCACGATCAGCTTACGTCTCTCCTCTGGCACACAGTCTAGTACTAGATACCGTTTGTCGTTCTGCAAAATTTTTTCTACATCTTTCAGGTGCTGATCGGATTCCTGGATTAGCTTTTTGGATCTGAAATAAGAAAAGAAGTCCAAGAATTACTGACTGCTGTTCACAGGTCTTTCAGAAATGAGCTGGAAATGTCCATCTAGTTCCTAATTGTGTTTCCATTTTTTTTTTTTTTAAGAAAAATTTCACTGCAGTGGTCACCTCTGTAAGTCACCTCAGCAAAGACTCCAAGGAGTGAAAGGGCCTCAGAAGCTGAATTACCCTCCCACCCCTACTGGTGGTCCCTCCAGATCAGGGCTGAGGGTGGGTGGGTCAATCTTGCCCGTGCTGTACCTGTTCTGTGGATGAACAGAGGACTTCAGTCTGCAGGGCTGCCAATCCCAGCATCTCTCACAAGCTTTCACTTTCACATCTTTCACTAAATTAACTATAAAAATGTAGAGAGAAGTCTTACTTCACATCTAATTTAAAAGCTCAAGCTGATGCAAAACATTAAGGATCCTGACCAAAAAAATCCAATGACAAAATACCTAAAAACCACACCCTCAGCACTATCTAGCCTCCCGTGCACATTCCCTTCAATTAAGATGTTTCAGTTTTTTTCTCTTAAAGGAAGAAAAGCTGGAGCATGAAACAACAATGGTCTCCTGCCTACTGGTTGCTAAGCAATGTAAAATTGTTTTCCTGATGATCAATTGTTGGGTATGTTACAGAGAAATCTTTTTTTGAAAGTTCTGGTTTTATAATTTAAAATTTTTAGTTAAAACTATTCAGCAAACTCCTTTCCTCTGAGAAAAAATGTTTTTGCTGAGCTTAAATAAGATGACTTCAAGCTTCAGGAAGGTTCAATGACACTGAATAGTCTTCAGAGGAAGCAAAGATAATGGACAGTGAAGGATTATTTAAAAAATTATCTTCATGAAATACCAATTCTTATATAGTTGGGGGTACTCTTGAAAAAGCAGTGAAGTAAAAACAAAAGTATATTTAAAAAACCGGATGGGTGGGTAACACAAAATAAGAATTGACATCTGGGCCCTTTCTTGAAAAAAAAAAAGTAAGGTACAGATGGGCTGTATTTGGCCTGATAAAAGTTGGCTTATTATTCTTAAAAATTAATCATGTCAACATGTGTGTGAATGCAAAGTATGCTCTGGCCATTAGAGTAAGGACTAGTAAAGACGGTAACTGCTGACATGGAACATTTCGTTGTACACACCTATATGTTATAAATTTGGTCTCTTTCAAAAGCGTCCTGAAGTCTGCTTTGGCTGTGATGTATTTGTCTCTGATGTATTCTTCGAATTCTCTTTGTTTTTTCTGCAAAAAGACAATTAAATTTAGTGAACAAAAAAATCCACTAATTCCAATAGTAGTATCAATTCTTTATTAAACCAGTAAATTTATTTAAAACTGTAATTATTTCTTAAATTTGTAAGTCACAACACAAAATTCAAAAGAAAAAGATAATAAGGTACATTTGTGTTCATGACATTAAAATGCAAAATCTGCAATGTACATCTTTAACAGAAAAAGAAAGCAAGAATGAGGAACCATACGATACATTAGTAGTAGCTAAAATTTGAGGGTTTGCTATGTGCTACACTGTCCTGAGGGTTTTTTGAGGATATCCTCTTTAATCTTCCTAACAACGTCAAGTGGTAGACAGACACTCATAAAAAAAAAAAGAAATTGAGAGTTACATGTGCATTAGACAGTATTTATGTCTTCAAGCACAGAGACATTAATGTGGTATATACTTTATGGATACACCAACCATAACTTTCATAACCTAAATAAATTATACCAAGCATTTAGCTTTTCTAGTAATAGTTATGATAGGTATAAACTCTTTGGGCTACACAAAAGACCTTATTATCAATTCTGAACAAAAGAAAAGCGAGAAACTGAGACTGGGTCTCTCCGCTGTCAGTCCAGCACTCTTTCCCGGTACGTATGTTTCATGGTGCTCACATCCAAAACAACTTAACAGGGTATGAGAAGGAAGAACATTAGATCTGTGGGGTTTTCTCCAGACCTAGAGAAACCAACCAGGAAAGGTAATCTACGGGGAGAGGGAACAAATGAAAGGCTGAGAAATATAATGGACTATAGTGAGCTGCACTTTCCTTGACACCACAATTCACTATTTCACATGCTAGGTGAGACTGTTTCCTACACAGGAGTCACTGTGCACCTGAACAGGGTTCAGCTTCCACCAACGTCACGCATCTACGGTCTGTCTACACCAAAGTCTCTGGAGCACACGAGAACCAGAGACCACATTACGGTGTTCTGCTAGCGCAGCTTCAGACCCAGGTGCTTGGACAGCCTGGTATCAACTGCCAACATGAATACATCTATCTGCTGGAATCTGACTATGCAATAAAGTCAAACGACAGCTTCATTAAATCTCTAGGATCCTAAAACACAGGTTTAAACCCAAGAATTAAAATTTTTAAGGTTTCTATTGCGCTGTCTTGTTAGCATAGTATGCAAGAGGGAAAATATGAACTTAAAATTCAGATGTTTCTCATATACTTAAAACCATCAATTTTGGTCAAGATATTAGTGCTATTAATTAAGCACCCAATTAATACTGATAAACTGACAGTAAATCTCAGACAAAATCCTCTTACCCTGTCACTGGAGGAGAACTTAATGCACCGAGGATCTTCTTTAATGATTTTTTTTACTTCTTTCCATGTGGATGTTAAGGTAATCTTTGAAAAGACAAGAGAATAAACACATAAATACAACTCACCTTTACTTGACAGTGTCACATGATACATAATGTTACACATCGATCTGTGATCTCTTGTAGTGCTCCAGCGTACCTGGACTAGTCAGGGACAGGCAAGCAACTTTAATGCAATTTCTTTTCATTGGCTGGCCACAAGAGTTATTTTCATGGCCATACTTTCAAGGTGGCCTAGGACAATCAATCACCTGCAAACCCTCTATCTCCAACGGCAACATCATAACTTCTGAAGAAACCATCACCAAGAGAGAGCAGATAAACAGGGGCACATGCTGAACAGAGTGTACAAACTGCCCAACGAGGGGCCATGGTACCAAACTGAAAATGGAGCAAAGGAAGGAATCTATGAAATTTGTCATCAGGAAGGATCAATGATCACACACAGCTAAGGATACTCTGAATCGCCACAGAAGGTACGAATATGAAAACCGCAAACGGAAATAATTTCTAAATAGTAAGAAAACCATCAACATTTTATGTGAAAAATCATCATAGAAGCAAGTGTCATAAAACCCATGAATTCCTGTCATGGATCTAAAGACCATGATGCTAAAAATCCTATCACTGTTTTACTTTAGGGAATTACTCACAAGATTCAGGAAGATTAAAATAAGAGCAAGTAAGGGACTCTTACTGCAGAGGTTTCATCCAGAAGTTGCCTAAAGTGCTCCCTCTTCTTTTTGGTGAGTGCTTCAATGTGCTCATTAAAGAGCTTCTCCTTCTCCTCTCTTTCCAACAAAGACCCAGACTCCCAGCGGTGATCTTTCCGAAGAGTCCTCCGAGTATCAGACCATGACACATCTGAAGAACGTACCTGAAACAGAGAACTATATCCATCACCAGACTTATCTTCCCATATTTCAACAATTAAAAGCTCCTTTGTTTACAAAAGATGAAACATTTAATAAAAGAAGCTTCTGGTAACTTCATGTCAGTTAAGCAGTCACTAAAAATCTGCTTCTTTAAGCCAGAAATTTTACCTCTCAGAGTTCACCTAAGCTATCAGGTGTGTGTGTGTGGGGGGGTGGGGGGTGGGAAGGGTGGATGAAGAGAAGGCAGCTGCCATCTACCATGGTCCCTAACAGCTTCAGAGTACTTAAGTACTCTACTTAACATCTTACTAACTTCCAGTAGAGAGATGGATACAAATGAAATAGGAAATACATTCTCTTACTGTAGCACAAAGCAGCTCACATACAGAAAAAAATCAACAAATCTTGAGCTCAAATTTGGACTTATCAATTACATATTGGAAGTGACACTGTCACACTTCCAAGCACAAGCAAGAATTAACATGGTTAAGAAAACAAGGTAAGACAGGCCTGGCTGGTTGGCCAACCAGCAGAACGGTATGCTTCACTGCTGGTACCAAAAAAGTCACATTGCTGGCAAAGCTAAGAAATCTGAGAGGCTGAAAAAACAGAAAGGTAAGAAAGAAGGAAAATACAAAAACATTTATTGAACCAACATTTACCAAGCAACTAAATACATGTCAGGTAAGTACTACACCTGGGGCTGGGAACACAAAGTAAGTAAGATGTTATCCCTTCCTTCCAAGGGCTCTTTTTTAGGGAAGACAGATATGCAAGCCAATTATCGCAAAAATCGTGTGATCAGTGCTGCAGGCATGCAAGCTGAGCACGAGTGCAAGAAAAGGAACAGTGAGATCAGATCTGCCCAGGTGGGCCAGGGTCAACCTCATGGAAGAGACAGTCAAGAGTGCTCTTGAAGAACAGGGAACTTCACTGCCGTGGTGGGAAATAGAAAAGCATTCTCGGTGGAGGGACTGGCATGAGCAATGGTAGGATTCACTAAAGGTTAAGTTCAGCAAGGCTAGAGCCTAATTAGGGGGCCAGAGAGGAAACCCCAAAGGGTAAGGTATTAAGAATACGAAGGTGGGGACGTCAAGGAATGAACAATCTTTTATAGTATGCTGAGGAGACTGAGTGTGAAATGCAGATGACTGCTAAGAGTAAGGAAGACCTTCATCCCCTGCCTACACCAGGGACAGTGACAATCAAATGTGCCCCCTACAAAGACTTCTGTGACTGCAATAAAGATGAACTCAAGGGAGAAGCAGAGGCAGGGAAAGAAATGAGGAAACAACTCCAGCTGTCCAGAGAACAGAAAGGTCAGCAGAGGCAAGGGGAGAAACCTGATGAGGTGACCAGACAAGGAGAAGAGCCCTGTGAAAGGACAAGAGCAGAGACGGTGACAAAGAGAATGGGGGGAAGTGGAACAGCAGAGTGGTCTGGGGGAGACAAAATACCCACATACCTCAAAGACTCTGGGTAATACAGAAGAACTTAAGTAAGTTCCAGGATACCTCCTGGGGTCAGTACCCCTCCAGTCCTACATCTCATACCATCCACATGGACCATAACTGGTTACAATGATGACCCCACATCATTAAGAGCAAGGTTAAATTATGTTTAGCACACTTTGTTTATCACTACAGCCAGTAAGTGTGTAATGAATTAAGATGATTTCCATCAAGACCAATACAAATAAGGCTTTGAGACCAAAAGATAATGAATTTTCATATATACAAAACATCTAACTTCTGAAAATCTTAAATTATTAGGGTTTTTCTATTTCAACAGGGCTAATACCAAGTACTCAACTTTTAAAATGCTTTAAAAATAACTTACCAAATTGTTTTCCTCAGAGTCAATTTAAAGAACACTGAAATGTTCAGTAAGAGATACTGCAATAGATTTGTAACCAATCCAGTACTTTCCAGAGAAAAAGGTAAAAGAGTAATCATATATACCATGTCAGACAGGAGCGCCTTGAAATTCTGGATAGCTTCTTCCCGTTTGTGTTGCTCTCTCTCTCGGTCTATTTCTTTGGTCTGTTCTGACCGAGCCTTTTGAACCTCTCTCTCTCGTTCTCGGAGGCTTGCCTCAATGCGGGCTTGCCTTTCAAGCTCCTTTTCTTTTTCTGAGTCTAAATTCTGTAAAAGTAAAATTACATTATCCTTCTTACCACTGCATCAAAATGTGTCCACAGAATAACTAGTTTGCCAAATACAAAATTTCAAACTGGTTTTTACCAAGAATGTACCTCATCTCCAAACCAACTACTAGAGATTCTTATCTTGTTGGTATTAAGAATACCAACAAGAAGCATTCCAAACCCCAAAATAGCAGCAAAGACCTTTATAACACAATTAAGAATTGTATGACCCCATGGTTACAGTACAAGTGAACGCAACAGTTACCTTGGCTATTTTTTCAATGTACTGTTTGAAAAGGTCTTCTCTCATTGATGAACTATCCACTGCTTTGTAACGTGGATCACTTTCTACTTTGTCTTTTACTTTGCTCCATCGAGACTGACTGTCCAAGTGATGATTAGATAATAGTTCAAAGAAATCGGATTTAATCTGTATTTCAAACAAGATGGGGGGAAATGTGCCATGAGAAATTCCTCGTATCGGAATGTTTACAACTAACAAAAAAGTTCACTTACCTTAAAGACAAGAATAACAACTTTTTAAATACACTTATTTAGAGTGGAATAAATTTTAATGAGAGTATCAGAATTGCTCTTTCATGGGAAATATAAAAATCAACAAACATATAGGCTCTCATTTAAAATCTACCAAATTCAAAATAAATCTTATTCTCCAAGGAAATTATTCAAATGTAGAAAAAACCTTTATGTTGTTTCTAAAGTTTGATCATAGCACTGCCATGATTTTCTGAGGAATATGAATTTGGATTTAATTTTAGCTAAGACCCAGCTTATGAAATGATAGTAAAATACTTTAACATCAATATGGTAAGAATGATTTATTTAAAAAAAACAGATGAAAGTCTGTTAAAATTAAGACAGGAATTTAGAAGGAATTGGGCACAAATAGCAAGTCTTATTCATTACAAATCTGAAATTATACTGTCAACGTCTAAAAACAAAGAGAGTAAATTTTTATATTTTGGTTTTAAAAAAGAGCAATGTTTGTAACCTTATATTCAAGAAAACTACAGAATTTCTATGTTGGTCATAATTAATTAATCAATCATTACTTTAAAAACTACATTCAGATTTTCTGTACTACTTCTTAACCATTAAGTATGTATGCCTTTACCATTATACAACTTAAGAGTATGTGTTAATGAAATAACATACTTAACAACTGAAGTACAAAGTTAGTAAAACTATACCAAAGGTATTAAATCATATTAATCCTTTAGTATTAACATAGACAATGCTTAGAACCCCTCTCCCAAACTGTATTTATAAATTTTTTTTAAGTAGGGAAAGAGATAAGTGAGGCATTTATTTTTATGCATCACTGAGGACCTGTTTTAAAATTTAATCTCTTCTAAATCATGTTGTGCTCCTACCTGGGAAGACACCCAAGGTAGCCAAAGTCATTTCAACAGAGGACTCTGACCATGTCAAGAACCTCGCCTCCCCACAGAGAATAAATATGCTGCTGACCAAGGGAATGAGAAATTATGAATGGAATCAGAATTTAAAATGTGTTGGCATAAAATAAGTGAATCATTCCTTCTGCTTATTCCAACCCTTTCATTTCCTCCTATAACTGCATTTGTCCTTTTAAAGGATTGAGAGAGAGGTTGCTGTCCTTTCTGGGAAACACTTGTGAGGTTATAAAAAGTTTCCATATTAGAGAATTTAAAAGACAAGAGCTAATCAGCTATGGATCTCTCCACTACTGAACTTGGTTCTTGACTTTGTTTGGATTATTGAGAAATACTCATAAGTCCAGTATTTCCAGACAGTGATAAAGAAACTACTAAATGCAGTGATGTAACATAAATTTTCTGTTCATCTTGTCTACTTTGTATCTGACATGATGAACACCAAATCCCTAGATGTACGTAATAACTAGAATGTAAAATTTATAAAATTTATGTTAAATAAAACATGCAAGCTGTATCAAATAGGAATTTTTCTAAGCTATAGGAATTTATACTAACTTAAAATAATTTTCAAGTATTAAAAACAAAGCCTAGTAAAAAAATTACATAGTTTTTCAATGTGTGATGTACAACCAAAGTAAACTTTAAATAAAACTTTCTTCAAAAATGAAAGTACCTTACCATGTGGGATGTCTAATTTAATAAGAATAGTCTCCTTAGCCTTAAGGATTAACTCAATTATGTGTAACTTTAAATGTGTTGTTCCAAAAGGTAAATTACTGGAACGATTTTACAAAACTTGGTTATGATAATAATAAATAAATTATAAATAAAAACCCAAAACCTTGAGGGCAGCTACATTTTTGCAAACAAAACAGTCTAGTAGAAATAAACAGTTTTAGGGGCTGTTTTTATAAAATGGAAAATTACCAGTGGAAGCCACATAAAAGTGATTGTACTCTTTAGCTTGAAAATGCCTGCTGAAGGGAACAAAGGGACTTCACCAAAAGTCGACATCCTTCACAGGCTTTTGACTCAGCTATCGATTCAATCAGAGAATCACAAGAACAAGGAAAGGAGTGCTCAACTACCACCAGCATGCTGCGTGGCCGTGATACTCGATTATACAGTTAAAGGTGATGAAAAACAAAAACAGAACAGTACAGACAATATACTTCATTAGAATAGACAGTGAAAGTCATGAAGAATGTGATAAAACTTTTATTAACCAAATACTTCTCAGAATGTGAATATAAAATATACTGTATTTAAACCCTTAAAGATTTCTGCTTTCATGGCCTAGTTAGTAATTGATTTTGCAGTTCTTTAAACTGGCTGAGAAAGTTTCATTTTTTTTTTTTTTTTAAATTTAGCAATGATACAAAGCCAAACCTATAATTTAGAGAATTAAAATTTTACAATTGAAAGAAAATAAAGCTGAATATATTAGGTTTATTTAGATGTAATGTCTACTTAATTTCTTATTTTAATTAACACATTCTGGGCACAACTCTCATCACTTCATAAGGAAAAAGACTAAAAAAATGTAAAGTACCGGAACTGCGGGAGGCTAAAATCACCACACAGAGAGATACCAATTCTTTCCTCACTAGGGAATCCCATAATACTTTGCGTATCAGTGATTGACAGCTGTCAGACTGAACTGATTGACAGGCCGCACAGCACAGAACTGTAAAGTCTATCCACTTGTTATAAAACAGAATACATAAAACAGTTACATTAAAAAAGTGTTTAGGAAAAAAATTAGTTACAAATGCAAAGAGAAAAACATTTAATTTAGATAAAAGCAATCATACAAATCATACAATATCAATCATTTATTTACTTGGTTTTCTTTAATCAAATAGGTTATTACTAAAAGTCAAAAGCAAACAATTCATTAACATGTTTCTAATACAACACATAAAATGTTTAGGTAGAACTCAATTTTGCACAATTTCCTCTGAGAAGTATAATCATTTACAAAAAAATATTGAAATAATTCTGGAAAAATCTTCTTTGAGGCCCAATAGATCAGGAAATAATGAACATTTCTGACAAAAGTTATTTCATCTAACACTGCTATTTTCAATGAAAGAGGCTTCTCCCAAGATTGGTATTACTTCCCTAACAGCATTTCTTAATAGAATTTGAAGGATTTTAACTTCCTGGAATATGAGGCCATTTTAAATGTCAAGAATGATCAGGCTTCAGAGGTTCTTTCTCCCCACTCACAGAGCATTCAGGGACACTCAGGAGAGCAGCTGCGTGTTGTCATGGTTCACGCGCCACTGGTGCCCTCTCCCCACCAGCCTGCTTCCCCAGTGGTGAGCTCCTCTCCACTCCTGACACTGTCATCAAATAACATTTGGAACTCATTAATCTTTAATAGCTGACCTTTAATTCTGATAAGCAATAATTTTATGTAAGATATGTTTACTAAAAGATTAGAAAGCCACTAAAATGCTTTTAGAGGGCAAAAAAAAAAAAAAAAAGATAAAGAAGCTTTTTGAAACTTAAAGGTTACCACCTATAAAGAATCTTAAAATCTTAGCAGGCACTTAGCTGGCACCAGTGAACAAACAGACCTAATCAACCAGTTAGGGGTTTACTAAGCATCCAAAATTTAAAGCAAACCTACATAGTTTGGTGAAGCTACTAAAATAAGCATCATGGAAATGAAGTGATAGAATATACATGTAAGCAATTATAAAAATTAACTTAAAAGGTTGAACAGTAAATGTGGGTCCTTTTAGGCTCATGAATGAAATTAGAAGCCCAGCACCAGCTCAGTCTCCTCCCATCCACTCTCCCATCAATCACACGCCTAGAACTAAAACCATCTTACCTTCTCGCCTCTGGTCTTCGAATCTTCTTTCTCTTTCTTCCTTGCAGCTGCCACAAATTCATTAAACAAGGCTTCTCGATCTTTCATCTTTTCAATTGCTTTGAATCGTGAATCTTTAGCATGCTTGGCTGCAAATTCACTAAAAGTAGCTCTGCAACAAAATGGCAAGTGTGCTAACTTTGGTAGAGCTATTTCTGTTTGTAGAAGGTACTGTAGAAGATACCATTTTTCCAGCAAGGATGTGTACCAAAGAGACACTGAGTCCCAACATCTGTCTAAACAGTGAAAAACGAGCTACAGAAAGCAGTAAAAAGGGCTACAGGGTGAAAATGTGGTTAGAAATTTGTATGCTATCAGCATGGTGACAGAAGGATCCACACATCAGAGAGCAAAGAACTTATGTGCTTCAAGAGACTTAAGAATTTATCTATTTCCATCCTAACATGAGGCTGAGGTCTGCTTCTGGCATGGTAGAATAACTTACTGCATTAGCTCTCCTTCCATAAGCAACTATATACAAGACAAAATATGTAAGGCCACTGATTACAGCAATGGGTAACAGGTAGAGTAAAACAGACCAAGCCAGACTGCCTTGCCTCAGGGCCATTTCCAAAGGTGCACTGAGCCAGTATCCAAGCAGAGCACAACAAACCCAGCAAGCTAGATGCAGCAAAGGTCAGAGTTTGGGTGCTAAAATGGCAGACACAGAAGTTACAGTGAGAGGGTGCCCCAGAAGAATACCACATAGGGACTCCCTATGAGTCCACAGGCAAGGCCAAGCTGTACAGGACAGGAAAAGACTACTCGCTGTACCAAGCTGCAATGTGATTAAGAGCAAAAAAGTGATACTAGAGACAGAGTAGTGCTGGAAAAAAAAAAACAGTTAGAACAACAATACCCGAAATATCCACAAGGGAGACAAAGTTGGGAGGTTGAGAGAAATACCTTCCAGTTTCTGAGATTCACACTAACAAAGCATAAAATCAAACCTAAAATTAAGGTGATCAGCTAGTAATTGAAATGTCTGCTAACACAAGAATTTATACTCTTCAGAGGAAGATAACAGACTTTAAAGTGTCTACCTATTATCCACCATTTCCAATATTCAATTAAGAATCACTAAACATACAAAGAAATATGTGATCCACAGACAAAAATCTTAAAGCGAACAGAAACTGAATCCCAGATGCTCAGATGTTGTCCTAGACAAATACTTTAAAACTACAATTATATTGAAAGAATTAAAGAAAAATAGGTCCAAAGAATAAAACACGGTCAACGAACAAATGAGTTTGAGCAGAGATACAAGGGAAAAAAAATAAATAAATAAAAAAAGACAGGAAAATTTCACCAGATGGGCTTTAACATGAGACTAGAGATAGGATAGAGTAAATAACCTGAAGTTAGTATTATCTAATTGAAAGAGAACAGAGAAAGTAATATTGGAGGGAGGGAGAGAACAGTCTCAGGGACATGTGAGACAATATCAAATACTTTGACATATGTATAATTAGAATCCCAAAAGAGAAAAGAGTAAATCAGGGCAGAAAAAAATACTAACAAAGCTTTGCAAATTTAATGAAAAAAAATCAATGTATAAATTCAAAAAGCTTGGTAAACACCAAGCAGGCTAAATACAAAGATGAGGCTACCAGGGCTAATGAGGACAAGTATAAAAAAGGAAGTTGCTTCATGAATAAAAGGCATTTACAAAGCTTTCAGATATTTAGATATATTTTAATATTTAAAGCTTTTTCCTTATATAAGAATTTATTCTTATAATAAACATTCCCATATTTAGCATGTTTTTAGAGGAAAAATATAAAGCTTATTTTCCCCTTTAAAAATTATTTATTTTAATGCAAATTAAACTTGTGTTTAAACAAACATTACAGGCTTTATTATAAAGAAAACAACGGCTGGTTAATTTCAGAATTTAAAACATCAACTGAAGATCACAAGCACCTCAGAGCTAACATTTACTATTTTTAAGCCTTGCTAACCAAAGTCAGATTCTAACAATCTTTTATATGCAACTGATACTACTCTCAATATCTAATTTCATTAATTCAACATTTTTAACAATAGGAGATACTGCAAATCTGGTTTGAACAATGGATATGTAACCCCAATAAAATTCTAAGGTAAAATAGAAGTGTATCTCAAAAAACAGATCGCATGCAGTCCATTAAGTGTTTTCTTCTCATAACAAATTAAGCACCTTGCTTTATAATTTTAGGACAGAAAAAGCAATACTGTGATTAAAGAATAAATCTTCTTAAAAATCTAAAATTAATGTGTAAAAGTGAGAACTCAACTGTTTTACACTTATTCACAATATTTAACAATAGGTAAAATAATTAATAATTTTTACCAGAACAGACTAAAATGAAGTTTTAGCATTAGGTTTCCACAGAGATGTTTTGGTATGACTCATCTCTTAACTCCAAAAAGCACTACTTAATAAGAGACAGGGTATAAGAATCCTTTCAGGGGTGGAGAGGTGGATAATGACTGGTGGTGGGGGATGGGGAAGAATATAGTGATCTGAAATTTTCATTAAAAAGGAAAACGTAGAAGAGACAGACTCTAAAGTTAAGCAATCCTCCCTAGTCATTCTTTCCCTTGGAATAAACTTCAGTGTTTTCTATCTATAAACTCTACTGAACAGTTTTGTGATAGTGGTCTCTTCCCAATTCAAAGAGAAACAGGTCAGTGGACAGTATTTCCTCAATTTTACGTTACTCCTCCTTGTTTTCTGCTACTTACTAAAATTGGTCCCAATTTCTATGCTAGCATTAAATATATCAATATAGCAATACCACACAATGCCCCAAGTGCTAAGACTTCTAGTTATATATGTGATCTGAAGCAACCTGCAATTGTTGGAGGTCACTCCAACAATTCCATCTGCTCCAAAAGAACATCAGAAGGGTATTCTGATACTGCAAGACTTAATTCGTCAAGTCCACAAAAGGAAAACCTCTTTGGGATCTCAATATTCCCAGACCCATAAAGGATTTTAATAAATATATTTTGTTGAATCACTTGAAAATATGCTGTAAGCACCATGAAACTTCATCTATAAATACTTCATCATGCATTTCCTGAGAGTAAATCCTTTTGTCTCCATAACCACAATAATCAAGAAAATTACTAATTCTTTGATATCATGTAATTACAATCCATGTTCAAATTTCCTCAGATGCCTCCAAAAATGTCTTTTACAAACCCATCTTAACTACTATGACCCATGAACTCAACTCTTTAAATTAAGAAAAAACCCAAGCCCCACTGGAGGGTCTGAAACTCTATCAACCACTGAAGAACATGACATTCTTCACAGCCACAAATTCTCTTATCAGATTTATTTTCTGAAATTTGTATTAATGCCACAGCAGATTTCTCTTCATATTTCAAATATAAAGTAACAGTACCACATATACTTTCTCAAACATCCTTCCACTGACAAAAATAACTGTTCAAACAAGATGAACTTTTATAAAAAGTGCTGTTTAACCTGGAGACTCCATGATTCTACCCTACAGTTTTAGAAATTTCCATGTTCTGAGACATTCACAACCACCTAATATCACTACTACCACAACTAAGGCATAAATCAAAAAGTATTCTCCCTGCCTGGACTATTCTGTGTAACACTGGAATCTAGCTAAAATCCCATGTCCACTTGGGCAATCACCTAGTTTGCTCAAGTCTTACTTTCCTTATCTATAAAATAGTTATGAGTAGTACCTAAATCTTACTGGCTATTTGGAAAATTGAATGAGATAATACACAAACACACACAAGGGCTGCTGGGAAAAAATCCAGCCATAAATGCCTGTATTTTTCATATTACATGGCTGGATACTTTCCAGACAGCCCTTGTGTAGCTTTAAGGGCACATAAAATAATACCCAATTGATGCTATTATCGCTATTATAATGCTAGTTTAAAATGTCTGATTTTCTTCAGCCCATTATAGATATTCAATACATATTAGTAATAAATTGATAATGTCAGACAAAACTATAATTTAGACACTTAGACAACTGAAATGGAAGGTCCTTCACCACTTCAATCAAAATAATGTCTCTGCCTCTACAATTTATTATATGTACAAATTTAAGAAGACAGGGACAGATGTTATATTCTTTATCAATTTCTAGAGAAGGAAACTTATTCCCACAGGAAAATATTTAAAATAAAGGTATCCTTCTTGAAAGCCAGTATCTCTCATAGAGATACTGGTTTCTTTAAAGGAAATACATTAAGACTGAAGATTAGAAAGGCAAAAACCAACGTTCAATTAAGAATTTTTTTTGTGTGCAAATACCCCAAAGATCATATGCACATATATATGAGGGCTGTCCAGAAAGTATCCAGCCATGAAATATGAAAAACAGAGGCATTCATAGCTGGATTTTTTCAAGACAGCCTTTATGTATTATCATTAAAAAAATTTTTTTTCAACTTATCTTAGGAGAAAAACATACCTATTTTGATAGTTGATAATAAACCACATACCTTGGATTAAACTTTGCTTCTTCCATCATTTTTTTGAAATCTTCCTTGGCTTGCATTATTTTGTTTTTCTTTTCCCTGCGTTCTTCCTCTGCCCTGGTCTTTACATACTGATCAAACACCTATCATAAAAATAAACCAATTTGACAAGTTAAGTCTTTCATATAGGTAATTTAAATACCAAATTATGGAATCTATACAAAAAATACTAAGTCACTGTCTCTGCCCAATCTATATTAGGAAAAATAGATAACTATAGGTAACTCAATTATATGCAGATTATCTATAGCAAGTCTCACTTTAAAGCTTCAGTTAATAGTATTGCAGAAGCATACAGCCCTCTGCTTAGGCTTCCAGAACAGAAAAAAGTTTAAAAGCCCTTAGTTTATTTTTCCTCTTTATAAACTGAATACGTTCATCCAAAAATTTTCAAGCAATTTAGAACTGTTTAAAAGAAATCAGTCCTTCTAAATCCCTTCTAGAAAAAAAAAAAAGTATGGAATCTAGTTTTAATTTTATTTCTGTATTTCTCTTTAAGACATAATTATTTCCACCAAAATGTAAACATGCTTTACATCTATTCTACATTATCTTTCCTCCTTTAACGTATAGTCAAGAGGATGAACTAAGCATGTATTAATACAATGATTTCCTGCCTTTTTCAACCACGAATTAAATGACAGTAGAGAAATTTCTTTAAGTCACAAACCAGTAAGAACAGGGAAATGGGAAAAAGAGAAACTAATAACTAACTATGGAAGTTGAAGAGCAGACGAACAAGTGGTAAAGGAGTTGGCAGACATGAGAACACTGATCCTAAACCAGCAGTGAAGAAAATGAAGGAACCATTTTTTTATTAGAGAATCCTCAAACAGCTTAGAATCTGGTAGCACCAGACACTGATGGAAATGAGAGTGGGGTACAGCTACAACAAGGCTGTTGGAGAAGCAGTACAATCACTAGATTCCCCTTGCCAAGTTTATGTATCTGGAGGCACTGCCACTCCTGAACTTCAGTGAAAGGCAAGTGGTTATTCTCTAGACCAGGCATATCCAATCTGTGGCCCAGGATGGCTTTGAATGCGGTCCAACACAGATTCTTAAAACATGATGAGTTTTTTTTGTGACCTTTTTTAAAGCTCATTAGCTGTCATTAGTATTAGTATATTTTACGTGCAGCCCAAGAGTTGTTCTTCTTCTTCCAATGTGGCCCAGGGATGCCAAAAGGTTGGACACTGCTATTCTGGAGCAAGAGTTGGCAAATCATGACCTGATGGCCACATCTGGCCTGCTGCCTGTTTTTACGCAGCCCAAGAATAGTTTTGACATTTTTAAATAGTTGGACAGAAAAAAATACCAGAAAATTTCACAACATATGAAAATTAATGAAATCCAAATTTCAGTGTCCACAAATAAAGCTTTATTTGAATAGTCATGCTCATTCCTTTACGTACATCTATGGGTGCTCTGGCACAGCAGTTACACGACTATGACAGAGACCACATGGCTCACAAAGCTGAAATGTTTATCATCTGACCTGTGATGCTAAAAATTTTCTGACCCTGCTCTAGAAGATAACATAGTTCTCTCTGGACTTCAGGGAATATGAATTAGGAATGAAGTACACCAGACTGAGAATGTAGTAATTAAGCAAACATTTACACACCAAATATTATGACCCAGTTCTCTCAGAAACAAATTAAGAACTGTGCCCTCCAGCCAGGAGGCAGACAGTTCTTATCCAGAATCTGACCAGTCTAAAAAGTATTTGCTTTCAGAACATCCTCAACAAATCAGCCCACATCACCCTATAGCAGGGTTCTTTAACCTCAATACTTCTGACATTTGGGGCCAGATAGTGTTTAGCAGCACCCCTCAGCTGTGATAACCAAACCGTCCCTGGTTGAGAACCACTGCTCTACAATAAAGCCCCCAATCATGAGAGCCCAATTAGATGCTAAGGTTAAAATCACTCAGTGTTTTAGTGCCTCATCAAGTCATCTAAGGTAACTCTCCAACATGAATAAGACCAAAACAGAAAAATTTAGTGGAAACAAAGACTATGCAAAAAAATGAAAATTTAAAAAAAGAAGAAAATCTTAAATGATTTTATAGAACTAAGATATTGAAACCATAAAACAAGAAAAACTCGAAGAACTCCTAGAAACTAAGATGACAGAAAAAATAAAGAATCTAATTGAAGAGTTAGATAACAAAGATGAGACTAATTGTCTAGAAAGTTAAAACAAAAGACAGAAAACAGGACAGAAAAGATAAGAAACTGTGAGGACTATCCCAGAAGGGCAAATTCTGTCCCAGAATGAAAAAAGAAAACAGAAGTAAATAAAAAAAGTAATTCAAGAAAATTGCCCAGAATTGAGAGATGTGTTTCCACACTCGAAGAACCAGCAAGGGCCCAGCACAACAGGCCTTTCCCCCAACACATGTATCACCATGACATTTCAGAACATTAAGGACAAAGGGAAGACCCAGTCCAGACTGAAGCAAGTCAGAAGGGTCTGGAAGAAATATCTTCAGGAAAATAAAACTGGGGTAGCATTCTTAATACAAAATGGAATGCACAGCACAAATTTTAAGCAAGGGGATACTGGCCATTGTGTGAAAAAAGAACTTGACTACACAGGAGCAAGAGTGGAAGGAAGCAAGATCCAGTAGGGGCTGCACACATGTTCAAACCTGACTGTGGCGGTTTGAATCAGGGTTTTAGTGGGGGAAATGGTGAGTAAGAGGTTGAATTTAGAAACGTTCTTGGAGATAGATCTGCTGATGGACTTGAAATGTACAGTGGAGACAAGAATTAAGGCTGATGAACAGGTTTAGGCTACGATCATCAACTCAAGTGAGAATGACACCATCACATACAAGTTGGGGTTTTTTGGCCATTTTTTGGTTTGTTTGGGTATTTTTGTTTGTTTTTTAAACACTATTGTGCTTGAAATGCAGATGCAAATATATTTGGAAAGTCTCGTCTTTCTATTGAAAGTACTAAAATACATGCCTGGCATACTGTAAATTTCCTCTTTACATAAAGAGTCTACATTTAGACCTACATGCATTTGACACAAACTGTGTACACAATTACTCCAACCATTAAATTATAAATATGGAAAATGGACACTACTGTTGCCAAATGAAATCATGTAGCTCAACAACTCTACAGCAAGTGGTTCAACATACCATGTTACAGAAATCAGTGTCAGGGTGGCCCAAGTAATTCAGAAATTATATAAACTGGAAGTATGCAATGCTTTAGAAAAAGAAGTAATCACCTTGAGATATGTGTCACTGAACCATAAGGGGAATAATTGGCAACTCAGTAACAAAATAACTCTAATTTAGCAGAAACCCTGAAGTATCCATCATTTCTCAGTCTATGGTGAAAAGACATTTTCACCATAGATGTGGACTTTGTGTGTATGTAGCATATGACACATAAATGTCTTCGAGTGTTGTCTACCCACAATACACACACACACACACACACACACACACACACACACACGTACTGGCACAAAATGGTCAGAAAGGCTATAAACCAAAAAGTGTTCAAAGACGGTCCTATCTGCTAGGTACAATTTTAAGTGGTCTTTTTTTCCTTTTTACTCATCTATGTTTTGCCACTTTTCTATCCTAAATTTGCATCATCTGCCCAATAAAAAATAATTAATAAATGCACTTGAAACAAATTGTGAAACTCTCAGGTATGTAGGAGGCCTAAGTACAAAATGTCTATGCCGCAATAACCATATCCATAAGGGCAAAAATACCAAAGGTAGAAATGTCCACGTAGAGCATGAACTATGTTCTAAAATATGAGGCTGTGTTTTTTAAAAGTACTGTTGTTAGGAAAAAAAAGGGTGGTACTTTCTTCCCTACAATTAAAAAATTATACTGGCAAGTGATACATATTTCTTAAATAAAGTTATTTTCCTTTTACCTGTTTTCTCTCTTTAGGATTGAGAAGTAAGTACCGAGGATCAAATACTATCTTGTGCAACTCCTTCTCCCATGTTGAAAAAGCAGACACCTTTAAAATAAAAAATGTATTGTCCTCATAATTATGTTAACTCTAAAAATATAAAGGTCATATAATTTTACTTGAAATCTACAGGACATCTGCTTAAAAAGGAGACATAATAAAAACCATTCTGAAGTTTCCATCACTAATAAATGACAAGCAGTGGGAGGCTAGGAACAGCAAATATCCACACTAATTGGCTCGGAACATTTCTATATTATACTGAAATAACACACACTTAATTACTCATTAAAATAACCACTACTGTGTGACATTTCAAAAATCAGCACATCAGAAAAAGCCTTGAAGATCTATATTTTGATTTCCCATGCTTGCTCCAACCTTGTGAACAATGTTGATTTAAAACTGAAAATAATTACTTATTCAAATGAGCCTGTGCATATAACCAAAAAGTTTGAAATCCCTTCTCAATTAAGCTTTATTAATAACAGTATCACAAAGTACCAGTTCTCCTTTACCCATAAGCCATTCTGAAGGTATTAAAGGAAGAATCGTGTATACCTTACCTATCCCAAGTGGTCCGCCATTCCACAATGTTAATATTCGTCTTACATTACTCACCAAAATTTAATGACCCAACAAATGCTAAAATGTTATTTGTACTTAAAAGGACAGTAAATGCCAGTCAAACATGATATAATTAGCCAAGAAAAAGGCTGTTTGAAAAAGAAACAGTAATTTGATAGTCTTCCCTTATCCCCCCCCACAACAAGAGCACTAACCTTAGATTTGACCTTTTAGCAAGACATATTTATATTACTTATACAAAACAGAAATATCTCCCCCAAAGATTGTTTTCTGACCCCTCTCTCTAGCAGCATGTCCTTGAACTGCTTCATTCGGGCCTCCAGAGGGACAATGGCCCTTTCTCGGGCAGCTTTAATTTCAGCTTCCATTGCAGCTTCTTTCTCTGAATCAATATCTTTATTATCGTCTCTCCTATAAAAAATAAAAAAATATAAGGCATCAATTGATAAAATGTCAATAAGGTATCTTATTAAAATCTTAAAATGAATGGAATATTCAAGACTCACTACTGAGCAGCATATTTTTGGCAAAAACAAATTATACTGAGGGTTTCAAATAAACTCTAAGGAATAAACAACTTTCATTTTAATAATAATGTTACAATGAGCTTCTAATGATGTTACAATGGCTACATTGTAGGAAAAAAATATACCTTTACTGTGCTGTCTCTCCCTGACACCATTTGATATACAAAACAAACTACCTTACTTAAAAATATAAACAAAAACTTTATTTTACATTGTAGTAAAACTTCATGTGTGAGAATTAAACAGCACAGAATATAATTTTTATTTCTTGAAATGATACAGGAAAAACAGTATTCTCCAAAATGTTTTACATTATAAATGCATAAAATTTTTTAAATCTAATAAAAATTGGTATAAGTTTCAGTAATTTCAAATATTTATTTTGAAAATAAAATTAAAATATTTGCAAACTTGGCCAAGTAGATAGGTGAGATACATATACCTTACCTACCTGACATTTTTTTTACTCACTTTCTGGGTGATAAGTTGAGATTTAAGTTGAAGAACAGGTCCCAGAGAGCAACATAGGCCCAGGAGTAGTTAGGTGGAATTAAAACTGTTCATCAATGACTAAACTACTTCTTGTTCCTCCAAAAATGCATCTCAGGGCTAAGGGCAACCCTGTTGCTGTATGGTACTCAAGTGAGATTGTAAATATCAAATTGAGTCACCTCTCAAACATCTGTACTATGAAGGAGGCCCATTCATGTGAATAATCAAAAAAAATTAAGTAATTCAATATTGAGTGTGTACGAGCAGATCTTCCTTCTTAAATATGATCTGCTAAGTATAAAAATAAAATTGGTTCATATTCCCTACAGAAACTTAAGGGAATTAGGAAAACAACATCAGAAAATTAAAAAATGAAGGTAGCCCAGGAAATTTAAATAAAACTAAGGCTAACCTATAAATATGGTGAGAGGTAATTAACTTAGGGTATGAATCAAAAGAAATAGAAGACATAGTCCGTGACCTGCAGGAACTTAGCGAGATAGTCTGTGACCTAAGATATGCACAAAACAAACAGGTAAAAGCAATTTGCCCAACAATATACCCTCTTATAATAAATTATTTAAGAACTATTTAAAGAGTTAAAGAATTAAAAGACATCCAAGAAATATAACTAATGAAAACAAATAACCTTTTATAGAATTACACTAAATGAAAATGTCACAATACAAACTATCACTATCTATCTCAATAAAGAAATAAAGAAAAACTAAGCCAGGAAAAATAGGCTTTTAGCTTTGTACCTAAATAGAGAAGCTCGGGCAATCCACATAAAGGACTTCTTTGACATTCTCCTGATAAAAGCAGTTAAAAACCTTACAGAGTTGTCTATAAGAACAAACAATTAAAAACAACCTAAAAGTTTAACATTTTAGGTACATCCAAAATTATGGTAAACAGAATGAATACAGTCATTTATCATAATTAAGAAAACAAACGTCTTATTCTAGATTTTTTTTAAAAAGAACACAAAATCAGTTGATTACAACTAATAAAAAAAAGTCAACTGCAAAAATGAAAATAGGTGTGTTACTGTGGTTACTGAGTGACTTCTCTTTAATATCTTAATTTCTTTAACATCGTTGCCAATTAAGAAATTTTAAAAAAAGAACCACCCTCAATAGGGGTTGTCTTACTGATTTTTTGCCATAATTTGGCTGCATTCAATCTGTCCTTTTCAGATAAGGACTATGATTAACAGGTCCCTAATGTCTTCAAACTTTCCTTTTTGCTGCTAAATAATGGTCCCATTTCCCCCCCCACCACAAACAAACACCCTCTCCCCCACCCTTCCACCCCCTTAATTAACATTCATATTTTACCCAACAACTCTAGAGCACTGGCCAAGCTAATGCTTCCACTTAATAGCAGTATCTTTTTCCTTCAGAATACTTTCTAAGCTCATGGGTTCCCTCTCCAGTGGGTAAAATGACCATAGACTCAAGGTCTATGGAAGTGATAAATACGTAAAAAGAGAGAGAAGTCTGTGTCTGTAGTTAGGAGATTTTTGGAATGGTATCTGTTGGCGTCT
The DNA here is from genome assembly GCA_004026885.1 of Lyroderma lyra. Taxonomy (NCBI): domain Eukaryota; kingdom Metazoa; phylum Chordata; class Mammalia; order Chiroptera; family Megadermatidae; genus Lyroderma; species Lyroderma lyra. The sequence goes on from PVJL010001319.1 coordinate 59,007, forward strand.
ATATTAGGGAAAAAATTTATTTTTTATAAAATTCAAGGCCTAATCAATGTCTGAAAATAATTTGTCAACTAATTCCTACAATGTCATTTGGCTTCACAGTACATATTTGAATAACCAAATTATTTGCAAATCCAAACATAGAAGGGACATCATCTTTACATTCTAAAGCAAAGGTTTTTAATCACAGGCCTAAGAGAGCAATCGTCACTTCTGTCTCCTAACAACATACACATTACCTATCCCAACTAAGAACTGACTGTGACCTAATCAACTTTTAAAAGCTAAAGACTACCTGGATTACATAAACTGTAAGTATTACTTACTTCCGTTTTTTGGCTTTAACAGGTTCATCTTCATTAATTTCTTCCATTAATTCTTGTTCTTCTTTAACTGTAAGATAAAATTTAATTAATCTCTGTCAGAATAAAAATAAGCAACAACTGAAATATCTAGGTGTCACTCCTGCCAACCACTACTAGAACAATACTTGCTTTAACAGTTATTACAAAGAAATTGCAATTTACAGTGAATTCACTTACTTGCACTCATAGAGAACTGCCACTTTTGGATGGATAGCATTGTCGGGGTTGGGTGCCCTGAAAAAAAGATTTCAAATATTACTACGAATAGTTATATGCATATATCATACAATCTTTTCTTTTTAAAAATTCCTTTATATAAAATATCTACCCAATAACATGCACTCCTTTATAAAACATTAAACAAAGCATGGTGATTCTACACCTCCTCTACTAATCTTCCCTTTACATTAAATATTCAGTTCATCTCAAAATGATTCTTTGATGCATACATTTGTCAAATAAATGCAGTAAATATTTGGAAATAGAGTCATAAAAACAAAAGCAAATCACATACTTCCTTGGCATGATTCAACACTATGGTCATACAGTATCTGAAGTATTATACCTGTAAGACATACTGCTGAAGGGGAAAAGCTGGTGCCTAGTATTTTCAGCACCAGGTAGGCAAAGTTTGATTTAGAAGTCACTGTGTAAGCAGAAAATGTTAAGTACCGCATATACACTATTTATTAAGATTTCTCCATTATTGTAAGTGACATATATTAGGGTTTCATTTGAAATATGTATTAAATGATTCATTTTTCATGTTTCTACACTACAATGGGGGAATTCTATATAAATACAATTATATCAATGAAGGGCAAATTACCAATTAAAAAACGCAATAAAAATTATGTACACACATAATACAACACATTGAAGATGTAATGTAGAATTGTACACCTGCAACCTATGTAATTTTTACTAATCAATGTCACCCCAATAAATGTAACAATAAAAAAATTATCTACAAATATTTGACTTTATTATATATATTGGAATGCTATCTGAAAATGACTGAAGATCATCTTTTAATAAGGTTTAAGTGTCTATTCTCAGGAATAAGGTTTATCTTCTTTAAATTTCATCTACTTTAAAAGACTAATAATAAATAAGCTTTTGTATTTCAACAAAATTTTGTATTTTTATATTTTACAAAATTTTAGTCAACAAAATATTTCTAAAATACTCCACAGTTTTTATTATTTCAGAAAACATATAACTAGTCACAAAAAATATGTAACTAGTCACAAAAGGTGATAAAAAGCTCTGGAGAACACTTTACTATCATCAAGTATGGAGCAAACATCGGCAATACCAACATATCTTGTATTAACTAAAAATGTTGACAAGACATAAACAAACACATTTTACAAAAAAAGTTTTATCTAAATTCTCTATTTTTTATATCTCTATTATGGAACTCAAACTACCATAGCACTCTATTTTCCATTTTGCAAATTTCATACATTCCTTGAAAACAGAAAGTTTTACTGAATGGCCTCACATTTTAGTAGTAGAAGATAAATTCCCAATTTAAAACTTACTTAGCTTCTTCATTTCTTCCATTCCTTTTTTATGCGGGGGCTCTTGAATAATTTTGTCTACATCTGCCCTTCCAATCAGATCATCAGGTCGGTCCCACATGGAAAGACGGGTGGTGGGGTTATAAAAGAAGACTCGCTCATCGCCAGTCCAAACAACACACCTGAGAATTGATTCAAATAGCATTATCTTATGTTAGGGAATATATTTTATAGTTAGGTTAGTTAGGTCTTTAACTGTCATCCTGTCAAAAGGGGAGGCAGTGGTCGTGAGAAATGACATGTTTATATTACTGTTATTTACAGAGAACCAAGTAAGATTTTTAGAGCAGAAGAAAGCTCACTGGCTAAGGTTTAACCATCAGTTTAACACTGAGAAAACCAGAAAAAGCAACGCAATTGTGATCAGAGTTTAGAACGCTCAGGGATTTGGTCTGGTACACTCAAATTGAGAATGCTACATTTACCCTATCACAAAGGATGTGGTTGATGGCAATAAGTAATAATGCAGTTAAGCAGTTCTAAAGCTAAAAGAACAGACCATAGCTCCCTACTGATTACACCAGCGGTTCTCAACCTATGTGTCACGACCCCTTTGGGGGTTGAACGACCCTTTCACAGTGGTCGCCTAAGACCATCAGAAAACACATATTTCCAATAGTCGTAGGAACCGCTCCTCTATCCGTCTCCAGGCGGGTTCGCCCACGTGCAGATATGCCCACATACAAGTACCATACGTGATGACATCATCACGCCAACCCCATCACATACACCCCATACAAATACAGGTGTATGTGACAGGGTTGGTGCCATAATGTACTTATGCGGACCAGTCACACATGTAGAGAGCAGCTACTGTGTAGAAAGCAGCTGCTCTGCTGAAAGCAGCTACTCTGTTAAAAGCTGCTACCATGTTGAAAGCAGCAGTATTGGAGGTAAAACGATACTTCATGAATTGTAATTACTGGGTAAATGTAAAATCAGGTACTGTAAAATCATCAACTACTGCAAAAAAAAAAAAAAAACAAAACAAAAACCACCTGTACTATGGGAACTTAATCTGGATGCTGATCTGTATTTTTATATTCAGCAACCTTCACACTGACGTTGGCTTTTTACGCATACTGTCGCAAAATGTAGCCATGTAGTTTACTATTGTTATATTAAGACTGTTACCCATGCTACACCATGCTTCAAGACAAAATTTCATTTATTTGTAATCAGAAATAAATATTTCACAATATATAATTACATATTTTGTGATTAATCACTATGCTTTAATTAAGTTCAATTTGTAACAATGAAAATACATCCTGCATATCAGATATTTACATTATGATTCATAACAGTAGCAAAATTATAGTTATGAAGTAGCAACGAAAATAATTTTATGGTTGGGGGTCACCACAATATGAGAAACTGTATTAAAGGGTTGCGGCATTAGGAAGATTGAGAACCACTGGATTACACAAGTCTTACTACTTCTTTGCAAATCAGAATTACATACTCAAATGCAAACTTCTATGAAGTCTTTGCATCTAATAAAGAGAAGGAAGTATCCTGAGCTATGGCACTGTAGCCCACTACAGCTACTCCTATTAATTACAACCAGTAACTCAGACAAAATAGAAAAAAAAAATTATGAGGACTCTGTAAAGTTAAAAACTAAAGGCAGAAGTATGGAGGAGATTCAACATTTAGAGAAGCAACTGCAAGGCTCTAAACTTCCCATTTCTCCTCCCTCAAACCACTGCCCCGAGAGTGGCCCCTAGTCACCCAGTAGCATCATGGCAGCAGCACAGGCAACTAAGACTCCAACAGAAATCAGGTCTTCATGGCCAGATAATCAAGTTAATCAACAGCTGCCAAGTCCAAAGTGTCAGATAAAGCCTCTATTGTTGAAATAATCAAAGACTTAACCCTACCAGACTTGAGGCCCTGAGCCTAACTGTCCCCTATACCTGGGCTCCTGAGTATTAAAGAGAAAAAACCAACATCATATAGAAAAATGTTAGTTACATGCAAACAAGTGGTTAGAATAAGATGGAACTTGGAGTCATTTTTTTCACGTGCTAGGCAAAGTACTGAAAATTAGGTACGGCAGTATAGCAGCAGATTCGGAAATTACCAAAAAATCGGTACAGCGGTCTGGTAGGGTTAAAGCAGCAATTATAATAAGGCTTCATGAAATTAAAAAAAAAAAACTTGAAAGGAATGAAAAGACAGGTGGAATTCCCTGCAAAGAAATGGAAACTATAAAAATAGTTTTTAAAGACAGAAATTTTACAAATGAAAAATACAACTGATATTAAATTTCTCTGGACTGGCTCAAGAGCAAAATGGTGATAAAAGAAGGAACAATCAGTGGACTAGAAGACAGATCAGTAATTATCCCATCTGAACACAGGGGAGACACAGCCAACCAGGGGGATAGTCTCAGAACCCATGGGACTGTATCAAAATGCCTAACATACATGGCACTGGGATCCCAGGACAGAAGGGTATTTATTTGGCAGAACAAAAATATAAAGACATAATGGCCAAAAACATATTTAAATTTGGTAGAATACATAAGTCTTAAGGAAGCTCAGTGAATCCCAAACAGGATGATACAACTAGCCTCTCATACACAGCTGATGGAATTTTCAAAATGGGAGGACAACTTTAGTAAGCAACTGGGCAGTTTCTTAGGAAGTTCAGAATAGATCAAATAACCCAGGCATTATGCTCCTAGTTATTTACCTAAGAGAAATAGAAACATACTGTCTACACAAAGACTTGTACAAGAACATTCAGAGCCATAGTAATTAATTTGGGCTATATCCAGTTTTTGGCTATTACAAGTAGGCAAATACCTAGGTATGGAATGGCTGAATATTAAAAACAACCCAAATGTGCATCAACTGGTGAATGGATAAACTGTGGCATGTCCAAACAAAATCATGCTACTCAGCAATAAAAAGCAACAAACTATTGATATATGCAACAACATGAATAAATCTCAAAAATCATCATTACTAAGTGAAAGAAATTACCCAAGTCAATCACAAAAGACATAAATTATATAATTCCATTTATAGGAAATGTCCAGAATAAGCAAATCTAGACAGAAAGTAGACTAGTGCCTAAGGCCAAGAAATGGGGACTGACTATTAATGAGCATGGGGTTTCTTTTGGAGGTAATGAAAACATTCTAAAGTTGATTACAGTGATGGTCGCACAATTCTGAGAACACGTTAAAAATCATTAGGTTGTACTCTTTAGTGAGTGAATTGTAAGATACGTGAATAATCTCAACAAAGCTGTTTAAAAAAAAAAATAACCTAGGCAGAATAAAAGTATATATGTACTATATGATTCCTGATAGAAAATTCTAGAAAGCGCAAAGTAATTTAAAATAGAAGCAGAGAGATGCTTAGGGATGGGGACAGAGGGAGGGATGGACTACAAAGGGACATAAGAAAACTTTTGGAGGTACTGGAAATGTTTACCTTGATTGTGATAATGAACTTTAAGTAAGTGCAGCTTATTTTACTTCAACTATATCTCAATAACACAAATTTAAAAAAGAGAAAATGTATAATGTACTACCAAACTAAAATCTTTTGTGGAAATAGACTAGATACCTTTTTTTTTTTTGTCATGGAGACCAACCAAAACCTAGTAAATTTACTGATCCTAGAGAATATAAAATGCTTCTAGTTTTGACCTCTTTTTACACGTAATTTTTAAAGTAAGTACTGGGGAGAGGGAGAGAGTATTACACATTTTCATCCAAATTTTCAATGCAGAATTCCCTTCAAGAATTTCCACTAGAACCATCCCAAGACACTTGAGCCATCTTGTCAGACATTTATTGGAGAAAAAACACTAAGTCTAAATTTTCTATGCCAGTTTCTAAACAACTGTTTGATCTATACTAACAGAAATGTTGTAACCCATGTTGGCTTCAAAATACCTAAGGGTGCTAATATAGTGCCAATGGTATTAGTGGCAAATGTGAATGTGAAGCTGTCAGGACATTTTCAAAATTAACTGAAAAACTGTAGACAAAGTATTCTTGTGTTACAAAATTGCCCTGTGCTAACAGTATGCAAAATAAAGTGCTCAGGGGTGAAATATACTGATATCTGTGACTTTTAATCTATCAAAATATAAGACTGGCAGATGCACTGAAAGATGGAAAAGTGACAAATCAAGTATGATTAAAAAATTAACTGTTGCATCTAGGTGGTCAATATATGGTGTTTACTGTTGTAGAAACATTCTTTCAATATTTCTGTACGTTTCAATTTTTTCATAATAAAATATCAGGAGTAAAAAGTTATGAAAACAAAACTACAGAAACACAGCAGAAGGGAAGGAGGGAGACAGAAAGAATCTCTGTGTCACACTTAATAAATATAAAAGTGACTAGAAGTTCAAAGATAAAGTTTTTGTAAGATAAACGCCAACACAGACAGAGTACAGACAAAGCATGGCAAATACAGGCAGCCCTCACTGTACACTTTGAAAAGGTATATCCTCACATTGGTGAGTGCAGAAAAACTGGTACTCAGGCCACTGGGAGTATTAACCAGTACAGCCGCTCCACTCCCCAAAAAACCTTTTCCAAGGTGTCTATTTAAGCAATATCCACCAAAATTTTAAATAGCTGTTATTACTAAATATAGCCTATCAAACCAACAGAAATACCTGAAGAAATTCATAAAGAAAACATGTAAGGTGTCCTAAACAGCAATTTTCTAATGCCACGGGCAAACTACACCACCACCTCACCACACACACACACACACACACCACAAACCTAATCACCCAATCACAGGAAAATTATGCATTTTCATATAGCAGAAAACTAAGCCATCACAAGTAAATTTATATATACTAAAATTGCAAAATTTAAGACCTATTTAGCAAAAAACATCAAGTAGTAATGTATTTTTTAGGAACACTATAATGTGTACACATGAGGACTGTCCAGAGAAAACAGCCAGTCTTAATGCCTCTATTTTTCATAGTACATGGCTGGATACTTTCTGGACAGCTCATGCATACCACACATACCTCTATATGAGGTTTGCCAATTAAGTTTACAAACTTGCCACTGCGTGCTTACATTGGCAGCCCTGTACAAACAACTCGGTAAGGTTTCATAACCTTGGTATGTCTGTGTCTCAAAGTTTCGTTCCTGTAAATGTGTGGCAGTATCTTCCTGAATGGCGTTCATTATTATTGTTGCATGTTTTTGTGTGCCATCACAAGAATGTCAGAGCTTGAATTACAGCAACAAACATTAAATTTCTTGTTAAACTTGGCAAGAGTGGAAGTGAAATCAGCAACATGTTAGTCCAAGTTTATGGGGATAATGCCATGAAGAAAACAGCAGTGTACAAATGGATTAAACATTTTTCTAAGGGGAGAGAAAGCATCGCTGATGAGGAGCGGTCAGGGTGGCCAATAACAAGCAGAACTGATGAAAACATTTCAAAAATCTGTCGAATTGTGCATCAAAATTGTCGCTGACTGTGAGAAGCATAGCAAACCAAGTAAACATTGAAAGGAAAAAGGAAATCTTAAGTGAAACTCTTGGCATGAGAAAGGTGTGTGCAAAAATGGTCCCAAAGGAGGTCACCAATGAACAAAAGCAAAGGAAGTTAAAGTTTGCCAAGACCTTTTGGAGAGGCCAGACAATGTTTTGGACCATGTTATCACTGATGATGAAACATGGTGTACCAATACGACCCTGAAACAAAGTGCACAATAGAAGTTAGCCAATTCTCCATGACCAAAGAAGTTTCAGCAATCCAAATCAAGAGTCCAAACAATGTTATTAATCTTTTTCAACATCAGAGAGATTGTTCATTATGAATTTGTACCAACTGGACAAATAGTCAACCAAGTTTACTATTTGGAAGTGCTGAAAACGCTGTGTGAAAAAGACGAAAATGACCCGAGCTTTTTGCCAACAACTCATAGCTCTTGCATCATGACAATGCACCAACTCACACCAGCACTGTTTGTGAGGGAGTTTGTAGCCAGTACACAAATAACTGTAGTGGAACAGCCTCCCTACTTACCTGATCTGACCCCCAATGATACTTTTCTTTACCCAAAGATAAAGGAAATATTGAAAAGACATTTTGATGATGTTCAGGACATCAAGGGTCATACAACGACAGCTCTGATGGCCATTCTAGAAAAAGAGTTCCAAAATTGCTTTGAAAGGTGGACTAGGAGCTGACGTCAATGTATAGCTTCCCAAGAGGAGTAATTCAAAGGTGACCATAGTGATATTCAGCAATGAGGTATGTCGCACTTTTTTGAGGATGAGTTCGTGAACTTAACTGTCAGAACTTATACACAGGTAGTACATAAACACAATATACCAAAAGGTCCAGAAGGCATATGTACCAAACTTTTATTAATGAAGAGGCTCAGTGAAGGTGGAATTCTACATCTTTTTACTTCATATAATTCTTTCATATTGCATACTTTTTTAAATGAATTCATGTATTCTTTTCTATATCCCGTCAGATCAATGAAAAAAACAAAACAAAACACAAAAACTGTAGGTATAAATAAGAGGAAAAAGAGGGTTAGAGGATAATAAATATAAGAGACTTGACATGAAAATTACAAATATTCCAGAAGAGAAAAAACAGGTGAAGAAAAGCAATAATTAAATTCCAACAGAAATTTTCACCAGCCTGAGCACCCTAGTCTGTACACTGATGAGGCCCACAAAGCTCCACACTGGTGGGGGTTGGAGTTGGTTACCAGTGTTTTATGTGCAATACTCAAACAAAGGAACCACAATCTAGGAATATTCTTTGGATTCAGATTGTTTTCATAACTTTGATTTTTGTAACCAGGTAAATATTCTGATTATTTTTTAAAATGAGCTTGTGTATCAAGTTGGTGAAATAACTACACAGAAAACCAGTATTTCAAATGCATTTAAAATATAATTTGACTATACATCCCTAGAATGATATACCCAAAACATAAATAACTGGGGAAAAAAGGTTAAACTGTCTTCAGTAATCACACTGTTATTGATACTGTTGGATTATTCTTCTGTGAGAAAAACCAAATGAGTAATTATATTGCTATTACTCAAAAACAGGATTTTCAGCAGGAAAGGAGATACTGAACTAAAATAGATGAGATTCAGTAACAATCTTGTAGTAGACCTGAACTACAAGTAATGGCATGACCTCATAATGTATCTTTAAATATATTTATCTTCCATACGTAGAAAATAATGACTAATTCAGTAGTACCAACTAGTCTGGGATCACACACTGATGTTAGATGCTATTAACATTTTCCAAATTACGACAACCAAAGATGTCGCTAGACGTTACAAACACCCACTGGTTTGATGGGTGGAGGGGAGGAAGTGGTAAAATTACTACTGGTTGAAAACCACTGATCTAGGCAGTAATAATCAGCAATGGCTGCTAACCTCACACACACACACACACACACACACACACAAAACTAGATGCATCCTGAGGGAAAGGCACATCATCACTATGAACTAGTTTTGCCAAAAAGATAAAACCTAAAGCTGACCACATCTCTGGATTGCTATAATAGTCTGTAGGAAATTCAGGAATGGAAGACTCTATCTTAAACAGTATTATGAGGATACAATAATAAAATCCAGACTGTGGGACTCCATAGAACAAACATGTTTATTTTTTTCTATAACAAAAACAAGAAGGAAAAAGCAAGAAAAACAAGTTGGTAGGGAACCTATAGAATAAGTCAACTCATTGCAATGTGCTGACTGTATATACAGGGTCTGGCAGAAGTAACACCAGAACCTGCACATGAATGTCTCGCACAAGATAGACAGCAATTTGAACATTTCACCTAAAATGTCATAGAGTGTGCCAACAAACAATACTGTTGTGTTGCAGAATTACATGTTTATCATTTTGTAATAAAAGACGTGGTACCAGTTTATAAAAAAGGGGCGTTATTGGTGCCAGACCCCGTAGATTAAATGAGGCAGAGCAGAAAGGGGGAGAAAGCACTGACGGGGAGAGGGAGAACCAAACAAAAGAAGAAATTGTTAACAAGAAACATTAACGAAGAGCACCATGAAGGGAGGAAGACACTGCCGCAATTAAGTTTTAAGTTCGAATACCCAAAATACAATGAACAAGAACCAAAATATTCACTAGATAAAAGTATGCACTTGACAAATACTTTAAGTACTTTTGCTTTCTAGAGGATAAACCATGGGATGGAGGGATGGATGGATGGAGGGATGGATAGAAGGGAGGAAGGAGAGAGGGAAGGAAGAAAGTCTGTCTGTCTTATTAATTAAGCCAACTACATACCATGGAGTACCGGGAATAGGGGTAGTAGCTACTGGCTTTGCTTTCTGGGCAGCCTTTTCTTCTTCAGTCATCTCTTCTTCTTTGGGCTCCTAAGAGAAATAGTACTCCTATTTAATTAATATTATTAAAGTATGCCTGAATAGTCCACAAATACAAGTATCACTGCAAATGACTCCAAGTACAACCAACACAAGGTCTGCACTAGCATAAGGAGGGGAGAGACTGAGTAGAAATTTCTAAGAAAGTTCTAAATTCTTGCCTCCTAGGTAAAGGTGAATTCTACAACAGCAGAACCCAGCAACAGTCCTATCTTACAGACCGACTAACCATCTGCTTAGGAGTAGAAATGGGGAATACAATATATGAAATCAAAGGAGACTTTTTGATTTAAGGCAATTTCTTTTTTTCTGCTAATTTCCTTACCATAAAACATAACTACCATTGTTCCCTCACTGAACAAAGGAAGCTCCCAAAGAGCAGAGCTCTTTTAGCGATGTATAGAGATTATTATCCCATGTTAGGAGAGGACAGACAAAATGCAATGAACATTCCTCAAATCTGAAGTTGTGCTTATAATTTTAACATGTACCAATAGTCTTCAAGTAGGAGGCTGGTGGGGATTCCCTGGTGGTGTAGTGGCTAGGCTTCAGCGCTCTCAACACCATGGCCTGGGTTCAGTTCCTGGCCAGGGAACTACCCCCAGCCCCCAAAAACAAGAAATAAAAAAAAAAGAGGCTGGAGATCAGGTCCAAGCTCTGGTCTAAGGCGCCTTCTTTCAAGGGGCCTCAATTTAGTAAAGTAGTAATTTAATGAAAACTTTCAAAGGAAAAACTGAATTAGAAACTTCAAAGAACCCTAAGATTTCAGAGACCAGATCTATTACAATTATCTAAAACTGTATCAAATGAACTTGCAGTTACAAGTAGCTTGTACCCAACGATCAGTGTTGGCTGCCGGTTACCTCCTTTATCTCCTTTATTGGTTCTTCTTTAGGGTCCTCCTCCTCCGTCTCCATTGGCAGAGGTTCCTCAGAAGGTTCTTTAATTGGCTCTTTAATCTTATCCTCTAATTTTTCTATTTAAAAAGTTAAGATAATGTCACTCAACAGTTTTGATGTAATTTTCCAAGAACTTTTAGAGAGTAAGCAATGAAGATATTTCAGAACTAAAGTTACTAACCACAAAGATACAATGTTCTTCTTCCTCATGTTACCATTAATTTGAGTCTACCGTAATGCTAAACTTTAGACACCTTGTTGTACCACCCAGGAAAAGAACTACTGATTTCAGAGAAAAAAAGGTTTTTTTGTGTCATTCATGTATCATTTGTAGCAATCATTCATTTTCCTGAAAGGGATAAGATACTAAGATTCTTAAAAACAGAAACTGAGAATTGTGGTACAGAAAATTGTAATTCTTCTTCATCCAAGACTACAATGGCCTAAATTTTTTACTTCAGAACACATACAATATATACATCCTTTCTGATCAGTGCTATCATCTCAAAAAAGATACCAATAATTATACAATAGAATAATAAGGGTTCCCTGGTGCTGTAGTGGCTAGGCTTTGGCGCTGTCAGCGCCATGGCCTGGGTTCAACTCCCAGCCAGGGAACCACCAAAAAAACAAAACAAAAAACATAGCATAATAATATAATTCCTGACAACAATAAAAATATATATTTGTATGTAAGTATGATTTAATTTCTCCAGATGGAATAGTCTTCTATTTATAATATCATAGTTTATACTATGTCCAACCAAGTCATTAAAACTATACCTTTTTCCTTTAGTTCTTGGGGTTTCTCCCAGGTTGATTCTAATGTTCTATTATTATAATAATATGTCTTCCCATCTGCTGTTTTATATTCAGTCCACTCAGAAACCGCCGTTGCTCCAGCTAAGGTAGCAGGTGAAGCTGCAATAGCAACCTGGGGATGTATCATGGGTACGATAGGAGGGGCCATTCCTGGCAATACACCTAAAAGAAGAAGAAAAAAAATGTTAGACCCAAATATCAAATTGCAATTCAAAACAAGACATTTAAATACGAGCTAAATCTTCCTATTAAATATTAATAAATGAGTGAGCCAATTGAAACCAAAAAATCACATAAAATGTGATTTAATTACTTAAATCTATTTCCTTGGTTTAGTTCTGATGTCTAAATTCAATTAAATTCAAAATTTCAACCCAAGATGTACCTTACTTAAGCAGTCAAAAACTTGAATCAAACCTATGAAGAGTAACATAATAAATACTAAAAATCATGGTATATTCTCTTTTTATTAATAAATATATTTTTAAAAAGAATTTCTCAAATTCTAATGAAATAAAGGCAACAAGCACAATTACTGAGTATATTTCCTGAGGCAAAATTATTTTCTAGTTCTAAGATACCTAAAAGGGTCTGAATAAAATTCTCAGTTTTAAACTAAACAACTGAGTCTATTATCAAATCTACTTTAAATACTAAATGATCAAGTCAGACATCCCTATAAAGTCTTTTCAGTCATTTAGTCTTTTCCTAAAACAAATTTTTCCTATTTTTTAAAAGATAAGCTACAATTTATATTTTTATAAGACAGCTACTAAAAAAGCTGATACTACATAAATAATTAAGAATATGTGAATCAATATTAAAAACCAAAACCTCAAATCCTATACTGGAATTTAAGTTTCAGGTAATTATCTTCAATCCCCTTAAAATATAAATTTATGCTATACACACAAATATCCACACACATATACTCACTAGCATGCAAGCATAATCACATCACTTTACACATGGAAATGATTTTTTTATATTTAACTTAAAAACACATATCAAAAAATAAAATTAAATGTTATGAATATGAGAATGAAGTTGTTTACACTTATTACAAAAATTAAGATATAAAGTGATCTGACCTTATTTGCTTTTGTGAACCAAAGAAGCTAATACTACAGGCAATTGGGAAAATTAAGTGTTGGCCAAATATGACTACTGCATTTATACTGCTCGTTAAAAAGAAAAATATAAAAAAATCCACTCACTTGGGCAAAAATAAATAAATAAAAGGATAAACAACAACATTCACTACCATGCCAACTTACAGACAAAACAAACTAAGATGGTTTTAAAAATTACCGGTCTTGGTGGTAGCGACTGTCTTTACATACGGGCAGCTGACTATTTGCATCATTGCTACACCTGTAAAATGGATAAGCAAGCATACGTTGGAAAGCTGCCATTGTTATGTCGGCTACCACTGGGAGTCAGAAAAATAATTTACCACTACAATTTAGAATGTTATTTCCAATGAAAAAAACCAAGAATAGAATAAAATTTTTTTGTTTGACATTTTGTGGGAAGTGGCGCCAAATCCAATGATAACTAATTCTAATTATAGCATCAATTACCTTTTTATCAAACCGTAATATTTGAAGGAGTCTCAAGAGTTTAAATTCAACAAAGAAAAGCCCCTTCATTACATATACATAACTAGTTCTCAGGTGGGACATTTTCCCACAGGACATCAAACCCATGCTGCTGTTGCTTAGATACCAGTGAGAGGCAGATGCAGCATGACACTGACCAGACACTTCTCTGTGCTGCTTCTAAGTGGGCACTACATGCAGAAGCTGAAGCATGGAGCATAACCATGCAGAAATAGAAAAAGAATAAGATAGGACAAAAAGGGTGGGAGGAAAAGGATGAAAATAAGGCATGAGATGGAGCCAAATATCCAATTGTAAATAAAGGAAGGGCAAATATAAAGAGGCTAGCATTCAACTAGTGACACAGTATCCATGTTTAGTGCCTGTTCTACGGAATGGGCTTGGAGCACTGTGGAGGCAAGCTAATATGTTAAGAAAATTACAGACCCTTTTAATCTCATGTATAACTACAGGGCCTGATTGCTTTAGAAACCCCTATCATTTAAGCCAGCTAAAGAGGTAGCACTTACATTAAAGAATGGAAATTATGTACAGTTCTTAGAAGAATGAAGACTCATCATTAATACATTACAACAGGGATGTAAAAAGGGAATGAAAGGAAAAGCTGGAAAACTAAGACTGAGGATATTCAAAACTAAGAGTAAAATTTAAATTCTTTTTTAGAGGAAAAGGATGAAGGAAAAGGGGTGGGGAATTTTATTTTATTTTCTATTTGTTTTTTACTAAAAACACTAAACCTAGTTTGGTACTAATGAAAACTAAAAGCAACATATTATTTTCCCCACTAAGGTAAAAGAAATTTCTCCTAATTCAGAGATTAAAAGTAAACCCCTGGGTTTGTAATAATGTACTGATGTTCACTCACACACACACAAAACTACCACCAATTTTTGAAAAGTTCTTTTTTCTCCACTACTATTTTAAAGCTAAACTTTCTATGAACTTTGAAACTAAAACAAAAGCCCTGGATCATAAAAACATGCTGAGTAAAGCTATATGCATAGTTTTATTTTCCCTAATGTTTAAAGAAAGTAATGGCAAAATCCATTTGGTTAAAGAAATTACAGCATGTATTAGGTTTAAATTAGTATAAATGCTGCCATCTACAGGACCGCTGAGCCTATTAAGTCAGAACCAGAAATTCAATTCCTGGAATATATGAACTTTATCCTCAAAGTGTTCTCCAAAACAAATCCCCAATTAAGTAATTTTAACTATAAAACTTAAACAGAAGAAAATCAAATCTATTCATATTTAGGCATAACTGCCATTGCTAGGAATCAACTGGGCCAACACAGAACTCTTGTATTTGACCATCAACATACAGACCACAATGAAAGGTCGTATGCTTCTTCTCATGCTAAAAAGATAAGTAAATTTAAGGTTTTCTCTAAGGGTGATTATTACACACATACCATGATAGCTCACACAATAACCACACAGCTAAATGTTTGACCTTTTTAAAAGGAGCATTTGTTCACTTTTTCTACAACTGTATCCTCAAATTATGTTCTATTAGGAAATGAGAAAATTTCACTGGGTTAATTTCACTCTGGATAATTCTCACGTCACTGACAATAAATTTCTTAAAATTCCAAATAAAATTTTATAGCCTTATAAACAGAAATCTTATAATCTTAATCCAATTTACAATGCCCAATTCCACTTCTTACTCTGATATTTTGCTTAATTCTTCCACTCCTTTCCTTCATTTTGTTTGACTATCCCTTCCTAATCCTTCTCATTAGAGCCATATACTACTATTTCAAATAGAAATTAAGGCTCCAAGATAAATTTCATCCAAACCCCTCCTGTTCACCTTATTGCCAAACTGATATAAAGAAGGAACACAAGAGAGAAAGATTTCATCATACATAAAACTGAAGGTTTAAGGAAGAAAAAAGCAATTCTTCTTTTCCTTTATCACTAAAGCACCTTGGAGGACAGAATTAAAGGGAAAATGAAAGAACATTACTATCAAAGATGCCTTACTATATAAATAAATATTAATATTACTTTCTATAAAACACTAGCTCCCTCTCCAACAATCTTGGATAGAATTTTACACGTTATCTAACTCAAGCTCTCTTCCAACTGACATGCAAAATGTCATTACTGGCTGCTATTTATTAAATGCCTTTTACCACCAAACATCCTAAGTACCACCACTATCAGTTCTAACATTCGATGGGGTGAGGGTCAGAAAAGACCGTGACATCAAAATGGAGATACAACTGAAGGAATTTTATTATGACAAAATTCCTCTTTCCCTAGAAATGAATTTTGCTATTCTGCACCTTTCACCCATTGGTCCTATTAAAAACCTCTACTATCTAAAGCAAAATACAAGTCCTTTTATAGATGAAAGGCTTGCAAATACTTTATTAATGGTATTATGCTACCTCTCAATTCTCTCTTTACAGAATTAACCCCAGCTCCTTCAGATCACTCAGAATCCAGGATCTGGTCTTAATACTGTGTCCTTGACCTAAAGCAGACCAAGATTGTAAGATGCTGTTAGGAATATCAAGCTACTTGTTTTTATCACTTAGTTTTCTACAAAAAATATGTTCAAAGCGCAAAGTTTCTAACTACGTCTTAAAATTTAGAAAAAGGATAAATTCCTAGTATTAGAGAAAACATTTTGATTTTCTTCTTACTTTTAAATAATTTAAGTCTCTTAAACATGATATTAGGCATTTAATTATCTGACACTACATCAACAACATATAAAGGTTTTTCTACAAAAACACCCTACTAATTCTTGAAATTTTTGGTTTCTTTCTTGCTAAGGTGCATCATCTAAAAGTGTTCTTTTCAAAGGGGTCACAAAGAAAAAGACAATTAGAGCAACAGTCATAATTAAAATGTGTGCAAACCTAAGAAACAGCTGTATCACAATCCTATTCTTACACTGAAACTAATACAATATAGTAGCAATAATATGGATAGTGGGAGACAATAATATAGATAGTAGGTTCTATTTATCTTTGCTACAAGCTAGCACTATGAACTTGACCTAAGGTATCAATATTTTTGACGATAATACTAGGAGAACAGATCATGGATTAAAGATTAAATGTTTGACAACAGCAAATACATTCAAATTAGGATGCTCAACACTATCACTATGGGAAGAATTCTACTCCACAATCTTTTAATTCTTTCTCTAGCTATAATGATTTCTCCTAAGACAAAAAAAATTTAAAAAAGGAATTCACCATAATTATCTAAATGTCTAAGTGGTGTGTGTTATACTTTATTTCACAATTGTTATAAGGGAAACTTCTGGTTTCTGTTTTAGGTCACTTATTTTACAGTTAAGTGACTCACATTTTCTTCCCCGTATCACAATTGTTAAAAGCAAGGTATTTGGATCTGGAGTACCCATGCTCAAATCTCAACACCATCACTCATGAGCTATGTGATTATGGGCCAAGTAATTTAACCTGTCTGTGTACCTACCTCATAAGACTGTTGTGAACAGTAAATGAGATATTAAATGTAAAGTGCTTAACACTGCACAATATATAAAGCACTCAACTTGTGTTAGTAATCTCTCAACTTCATAGGCTCAATCCCTTAAAAATTTTGCATCTAGACCATATTTACACAAGATAATGATTTTTAATTTATTGAGGCCATTATCCAAAATGAGTGTAGCTTTAAATGTGGCTCTAATTTTAAGACATGTAAACAACAACAAAAAGGACATTTACCAAAACTAAAGAGAAAATACTGCAGTTAGCCATGAATCTTTCAAAAATGTTTCAAACAGGAGAGATTCAAGGCAAATTTCAAATGCAACAGACACATGAGAACAAACTAACTGACAATATGAAAACATAGCTGGAAAGACTATTATAATCTATTGGCTTACCTGGAAGTGGAATTGGCATGCCAGGAAGGGGAACACGAAACGGAGGTACCATTACTGGTGGGAAAGCAGGTATAGCTGCTGCTGGCTGAGGTACTGAGTGAGGAACAGCAGGAGGTAACGTCTGGGGGTGCGGCTGGGGAACCGTTTGCACAGGTGTGGCTGTAGGAGCAGGAGTTGAAACACTAACTGTAGGCGTGGCAACTGAAACAGCAGAACTTGGGGTCTGATCTTGTGTTGTGGGTGCTGATAAAAGATAAAACAAAAATATGTATCACTCCTTTATAAACCATTTTACTATATTCATTCATCATTCACTCATTTAGTAAGTAAGTATTTAAGGGACCATTCCATGCACTGCAAGAAATTTGTAACGAGGTCTCTTGTTTTCAAGAAGCTTGAAAAATAGTTAAATAAAATGTAAAAAATAACTAAAATACAAAGTGAAATGGCATAAATGTATAGGAATGTAAATCAAAACCCAAAGACCATTTTTTTAATTGTGAGAGGGTAGAGAAAATTTTATGCTATGATGGCAGGCCTTGAAAGACTAGGAATTCAAGAAGGAAAATGACAAAGTAGAAGGAGAAAATAAGCAAGCAGTGGGAAAAGTGAGTAAAAGCAGAGTAGGGAACAACAAGGAATTGTTTGGAAAACAGAAGGCAAACAGTCAACTAGTAAAACACTAGAAATACAAACAGAAATTGTAGGTAATGGCTGGATAGGTAAGCCAGAGGCACAGAATAGAAGGACTTGAATAGAAAGCTAAGGATTCTGCCCTTTACTGGGTAGGGAAAAGAAAGAACTTATATAAATGTAGAAAAGTGATCTAGAATGCATATTAATTCGTTATATCTGTGTATGCCTTTCACTTTTTACTACAAGTGCTTCGTTAAGAGTTGAAATTTTAAGTAAGCATGTATTCCCATGTTATTTCTGTAACTTCATGAATGTAAGTGGGGTTTGGGGAAGGCTGAATGGAGATTTCTGTACAAAGAGTAATAATCAGTGTTCACTTGATGAATTAACCTGACAGATGCACAGAAGAAGAAAAGGAAGAACAGACATGAAAAATCAATTTCAACATATCTGGAATTGTGTACAAGCAAAAAGAACAGAGAGAAAAAAATATGCAGTAACTAATGACTGAATGTGAACAAACTGAATGAAAACAACTTTTTTCTGTAATTATTTCAAAATAAAAAAGGTAAAAATGAAAAAAAAAAAACCTCAGGTTTCCAGTGTGAGACCAGGAGAATAAGAAATTCAGGATAATTTGGTTATGCTAACACATTATTTTTAAGTATCAAAAATAAAACATTTCATCCCTAGTAATCATTTAAAATCAAACTATGACCTAAAAAGTAAATTAAATCCATATTTCATACTTTTGAAAGTTTCAGTTCTCAAATATTATAAAACATTTTTGTTATTTATTCATAATCCATCTAGTTCCAAAACAAAATTCATTTTGGCAGTTATTGGTAACAAATACTACTCTACCTATATTGGACTAAGAATAAATTAATCAAATTAAATAAAATAAAACAGTGCTTTCCCAATATTTTCCCAATAAAATGCCAATTTTATTCTAAGGAAAAGCACAGTGTTTAATACAAGACACCCAGTACTTCAACTCACAATAAAAAACTTTTTCAGCTCCTAATAGGAAAAACTCACTTAGGCTGGGAAGATGTGAGCAATTTCATACTTGTTAATGAGGGACTCACCTTGGCTAAATAGACAGCAGGGCCAAACAAGTATCTTCAGGGGCCCAGGAATGAATTGTTGGTCTAGCATAGACCTAGCCTTAGGGTACAGTATCATATTAATATAATTTTATAACAGTGCGAAAAATACAAATTACATGCAACATTTGCCCAGTCCCATATATACACCATTTAGCATTTGCAATCTATTGTAAAGGCTGAAAATATATCTATCTATTCTTCCCAACTTCCCTGAGAAGTGGGATTTTAACAGCACTTTTCATAAACTTGCATAGGATAAAATGAGTTTATGCTTAACTGGAGTTAAAATATAAATTTCTTAATTTTTGGTCCCTTTTACCCAGGTCCATAACGAAGTTCACAGAGTTATCTTTTTTAAATATTATGGTAATAGTATTAAGATATAGTTACTAAAATTATGATACAAAGTACTATAGGCCAGAAAATGAGCTACAAAGGTGCCAAATTCCCAATGGAAAGGAACACCAATGGAGATGGCAAAAGGTACTCACTAAACCCATTTCTCTTACTGACACAGGACTTTCTGAATTTGAGTAGTGGCCATAAATTATGAGAGGAGAGGGATAAAGGTAACAAAAGAATTAAATGGGAAACTGGGAGAATACGAGCTAGGGCTTTATCATGGGTAAGCTCCTATTACATTTGCTAAAATAACTAATGAAACACTAAGCCTCAAAACATACTACTAGTCCAGCCTCAGATCTCAACTAAAAAAGACAAGTGACTACTTCCAACAGATGAAGAAATATTAAGACTATAAAATGACAATACTTCATGATGTTGAATCAAGTGAAGTAAAAACAGGTGTCAGGAATGCACAGAAAGACCTAAAAACTGAAGTTTAAAGGCAGTAAAAAGAATGATTTTGCTATTCTGTTCTTAGAATAAAGGCCTCCCAATCACTGCCAAGCAGTACCAAAAAAATGACAACCAGGAGTTCTGAATAGAATGGCTGATAATCACAAGATAGGTGTGGGTCAACAGACCACTCCTAAGACAGAAAGGGGTACATACAGGACAGTTAAAGTTTTTGGCTACCCAACTTCCTTAAAACCAAGTACTGCTCCTTCCTGAGAAGGCAGGGAACAGAACATAAGCACCATGGAGCCTCCACAAGAACCACACTTGTGTTAACCACCTTCTCCCACCACCATCACAGACACCCCATACCAACAGGCAGTTTTCTGCCTTGCAACACAGGTCTTAGAAGCACTGACCTATAAAAAGGCAAAGACCCTCAAACAGCTAGCTCGTATCACTGTTACACTTCCACATAAGAATCCACCTTTGCTACAAAAAAAAACAAACAAACTTGTAAAGAGTTATTTGTATCTTCCTATTAAATACATTTCCCCCAACCTGTCTAAAGAATATGAAGTGAGGCCTTTAAAAAGTTGTCTCTACATTACATGTACCTTACTTCTTCGGTTCTTGTACCAATAAAATAAAATTTGAATCTGCTACAATTAAATTTCTCTCGTATCATATTTCTTACAGTGTAATATACACTAATGATCCTCAAGTCCCTGAAGATACTGGGGAAGGGGCACATTTTTTTTCTTATTCTCATCTATTACCTATATAGCAAAATAATCCAAATTATAATCACTGTAGGGATATGTATCTCCATAACAGTTATCATAACAACTTATCAATAATCATTATTTAAATATTTTGGGGCTTGACTTCAACCTGTAGAGTAAGTAGCAACAAACAGATATAAAAAAGTAGTAGTATGAATATTAATTACAATCTTTTAAGCAAATTATTAGATTCTTTCCTCATCCCTAAAATCTATTCACTCTCATCTTTTTACACAAGATCTAACCTTTGAAGGTCTGTGACTTTATACCTGAAAATTCTCTTAACCTTACTGATGGCTTCTTCCTCAACTCATTTATCTGTCTGCATCTCATTTTAAAACCTACCCACCCCTAAACAAGATTATTGAAAAGTTCTTAGTTGCCAATTTCAACACTACCCAAAAAATGCACACCAAAAGAATCTTCCAGAATACTGGATTTATAAACACTCCCCAGTGCCTGGCTTACTCACCCATTGGACTGGTTTTTAAAACTCTTCAGAACCTGGTTTCTTTCACCCTTTTTCAATCTATTAACCAATACAAACTTACCCACCTCAAAAAGAGTTCCTTAACCCCACAAACTACATTCACCCTCATTTCCTGAGCTTTACTTCTGCTGTCCCCGCACCTGAAAGACCTCTCCTTACTTGTGAATGTACTCAAATTCAACCACAAATCCTTCATGATCAACCTCATACCTATGTGGTCCACCCACTCGTCTCTTGGTTTTCTCTAACTGTTGTATCTTCTTCTTTTCACTGTGTAATTTTGCACACTATACTCTAATCGTCTTACATGCGTTATGCTGGCCATCTCAATTAGACAAACTGGACGTTCTGTAAGGTAGGGACCAAGACTCACATTTATTTGCAAAACTCGCAGCACCCACACTGCTGTTAGACAAGTTGAATGGCTAACTCTGTACTTCCCCAATTTAGCCTCATGAACTGACTGCAACTGGGAAAATAATTTCTTCTACTACTGTAAATTTCTGTTCTGTAACCCAAAAGTCTTAAGTCAAATATGCTTCTTAAATAACATCAAGGAAAATACCTGAAACATTACAATCACTCTGGAATGGAGTCCCTACGTGTCCATTTCTCCAGCCCCTAACTGAGAACACATTAAACTGGTACTCACTTGATACTGTTTGCGAAACTGAAGAGGCAGTTGTTGTGGTAGGAGTGGTAGAGGATGGGGTGGACGATGGTGTTGAAGTGGATACCACAGGTGCTGGGCTACTGGTTGTAGGGGTGGAAGCTCCCACTGCTTGTACTTGAGCTTGAGCTTGCACTTGTGCCTGGACCTGGGCCTGGGCTTGAGCTTGAGCTTGTGCCTGAGCTTGAGCTTGAGCTTGTGCTTGTGCCTGGGCCTGAGCCTGGGCCTGGGCCTGGGCCTGGGCTTGGGCCTGGGCCTGGGCCTGGGCCTGGGCCTGGGCCTGGGCTTGGGCCTGGGCCTGGGCCTGAGCCTGAGCTTGAACCTGCGCCTGGGCTGCAAGCATTGGTGTCAGTTCTGACTGCTGAATAACCTTAACTCCATCTGGCTTGGTCCATGCAGATTCACGTGTCCGAGCATTGTAGTAATAAACCTGCAGAGGAAGCAAAAACACTGGTATAGAGTCCATCAACTATCAATAAGAAACAATAATGCAACTACACATCTGGTTTCCTTCTGGAAGTCTGAATTTTGGTATGTACTAGGTAGGTAATACCAGATATGTGACCAGTCCTCAACTGAGGCCATCTTCCCTGGTAGGCAACATGTTATGTGTTGTTACAATTCCATGCTGAAGAAAGTATACACATTCTACATGATTCCAGGGAGGACTCTTGGAAGTTTGTGCTTCATTCCCTTCAAACTCATCCCATGCACCCTTTTCTATTTGCCTATTTTGGTTGTATCCTATCACTGTAATTAGACTTAGCTACAGGTACAACTATGTGCCGAATCCTATGAGTCCTAGAGAACACTAAACCTGAGATTGTTTTGGGAAACCCACGACACATATTTAAAATACAAGCTTCCAGAGTCATAGGCAAATGTAAGCAAGCACACCAGGTAACCCACATGTGTGCAGAAGTCCAATCCTGGGAGCCTTTCCCGGAGTCCACCCTTCCCAACCTCTTGCTTACCCTAAGCTCATACTTAATTGGCAAAAATACTGTCAGTGATCTCAATCTGCCAGAACTCTTAAATTTGACTCTTCTGTCACCAACCGAAGCCTATTTTATAATTTACCTTCCCATCTGGAGTTTTATTTTCAACCCATATCTCCTCAGTGGGAGGCAGAGCTGGAGTACCGGGAGCAGTCACAGGTGGCATTCCCGGTGGAAACATCATTCCCGGAGGCGGCGGCATGGTTCCCATGGGCGGAGGCATGAACGGTGGTCTCTGTTAATTCACAACAACAATAATGGTCACTCGTATTCATCTGTTCTCCTTCAAATCATTATTGAATTCTACCCAAGGGAAAAGCACTATAAAAGAAACAAACTAGTCTTACAGTCCATGCAAACATACTCATCTAGGTTACATAAGCAAAGTTCCTCTGTAGCAAAAATGTTCTCAACAGACTGGGAAGAAATCCATCTGAATACAGTAGTCATCTCTAGGCTGTAGCATTTGGGCTACTCTGCTTTACTCTTTCTCTATAACTGCATATTTCATACAGTAGGCACTAGATTACTCTCCCAGAAAAACGATTTTTGTTATCTTTTTTAACACCAGCCACACCAATGCCTCCACAACTCACCTACAAGAGGAACCAATCACAGAGAAACATTATTTTATAAATAACATAGCAATAACTAAAAAAGAAAATCAGATATACCTAAACCCTTTATTCTCTTCTACAAGAAAAATTAAATATTAGCTGGAAAAATATTAATCACTTATTTTTTTAAATAATAATAATAACATAGCTCACTAAAAACATGAACATCAGTAGGTTTAAAAGATAAAGTAAAGGGAGGGTGAAAAAAGATACAGTAAAGTAATTACACATTTCACTTTTAGTGGAAAATAAGAATTTAAATGATATATATTACAATCTTTAAAGTCTGCTTGAGCCCTTACTGACTGAACCCTACCTCTGAGCATTCCCTCACTGTCATTCTTCAATGACTGCCGACACAGCCTAAGATGCTGAGCCAATCAATTCAATTGCAGCTGCTGTCCCTTCCTTATTTAAGCAGACACCTGGTCTGACAGTTTCAAAAGATTCTGAACAGAGTGTAAAAGGATGCCCTCTGCAATCTATAAGTAACACTAAAATTCAATTCTCTAAACCTGGATAATGGCATGGATACTATGCTAATAATGTGAAACTATACTTCATCTTCCTAAACATATCTTCTTCCCCATATTCCAGTTTTTTGGGATTTAGTTTAGTGTCTTTCAAGCACCAGCACACAGACCCATGATCTATAAATCTACCCCAAACAGGTCTCATGCACATTACCACGAAATCACTTGGATTTAATGTAAAGCCATTCAATTATCTATCAAGACCAAGAAAAGCATCACAACATTATAAAGTATCCCATTATAACATCTGAAATATTTCCATCAGAGGGTTATATGAGTCCATTACATTTTATAATATTCTGAAAGTATGTTTAACTTATAAGGGCACTAATTAGAATTAATCCACATGTAATAAATTATAGTCAGCTCAGAAAGCTATTTTTTATTCTAATCCTGAAGAAAATATAAAACTGTTTAACAATCTGTTAAAAGGGGGGCTATTTATTACTAGGAAGGCAATAAAATTATTAAACAAAGTATTGAGTTCCCTGATGGTGTAGTGGCTTAAGGCTTTGGTGCTGGCGCTGTCAGCGCTGCGGCCTGGGTTCGATTCCCAGTCAGGGAGCTGCCCACATACCAAAAAGCCAAAAAAAAAAAAAAAAAAACAACAAAAAACCAGAGTATTAAAACCTGTGTCTCATCCATAAATGTAACCCTATCTAAACAGAGGTAATATCACCTAAATAGTACATCATTATCTTGTATTTTTAGTAAGTTTATTTATGATTATCTCAGCTAATGGAAGGCAGATGATACCACTATATTTATTTGGTTTCAATAAACCAAATAAATTTGGTTTATTGAAATTTATTTGGTTCAGAAAACACATACATACCCAAACAAAAAGAACACAATCTCAAAAGCAGATGTTTAAGAGATGACACCTTTATGAACTCATTTCAGAAAATAACTGAATCTACATATAGTAGAGAAGAATATGTGCCTCATATCCAGAAAAGTTTTATTTAAAGAAATCCTTCAACAATTCTATTTCTAAAATTATAAGATAACCCTATGGGCGGGGGGGGGGGGGGGGTGTCAAATAATGTCCTTACAAAATGTGTTTGTTGTTACTTTCTAGATTCTACCCTAGGCATCATTTCTGGCAAGAACTGCTCACAAAGATTATGCTTACTGACAATATGTATCATTGAAAATAAATTTTTCTCACTCCATACACTAAGATTTAAAACTTCATTTCCCATAAAGATGATGGATTACTAAAGACAATTCTCAGAGATAAAGGCAGGTTACGAACTATTCTATTAAGTCCTGCTTTTATATGTAGTTTATTTTTCTGTCGCCACCTGCATTTCTATACAAATTACTGTTATCACTGCTTTTGGAGCAACATGTTAATATATGGATAATATTTTCCTATAAAATGAAACTAAGGACACAAGTTTTTAAGGCCAAACTGATACATAACATTGATACTAATGCCAATGAAGAAATGACAACCTCTACATTCTTTACCTGGAGGTGTGGAGGGCCCATAGGCGGAGGAATCCCTCCTGGTGGAGGCATTGGCGGCATATTAGGATCAAAAGGAGGTCGTCCAAAGGGGGGCCGAGGTGGTGGAGGAGGGCCTCGCATCATACCAAAAGGCGGAGGAGGCCGCATGAGAGGTGGCGGGCCTCGCATCACTGCGTTTGGCGGGGGAGCTGGGCCTCGGAACCTCAAGGCCTGCTGCTGAGCCATCCTGCGTGAGAAACAATGAACAAGTTCTTATTTCTCAAAATTACAAAAACACAGCTACTGACCTCTCTCTAATTCAATTACATCGAATACGGATCAGTAAAAATGACTAATAATGGACACCAAATCTAGAGAGAAATCAGAATGAAAAGGATACCTGGGTGGTCGTAAAATGTCTCCCCACACGCTGCTTACAGTTGCAACGAAAGACGGAAAAAAAACAAACCAACAAACCAAAACTATGTATTACAATAGGTAACTGGGATACACCCTGACCAGGGGATCAAAATTAATATCATCTAAAAAGGACAGAGGGACAGCAGGTGACTGAGAGGGACACATCATCACCCACTTCAGGTAAGAATCTATAACCTCAATTTAATAATGAGGACATTCTAGACAGACACAAAATAAGGAATATTCTGCTAATGAGGGGGGAGGAGCATGGGTGCATTCTTCAGAAATGTCAACGTTATACATAAAAGACAAAGGTGGGCTATGGAAATGTCCCAGATTAAAGGGAGCTAAAGAGACATGTACTAACTCTAGACCAAATCCTGTGCTAGAGGGAAGAAATGCTATATTGGATTAAGAGACAACAATGGAATGTGGACAACAGATTATGAAGTATTGTATCACTGCAAATTCATGAGGTTGATAACTGTGCTATAGTTAAGCAAAAGAATATCTCTCTTCTTAGAAAATACACACTTAAGTGTTTAGGAGTAAAGGGCCATGGCAATATGTAGCTTACCCTCAAATGGTTCAGAGTAACAGAGAGCATGCATGCGTGCAAATAATAAAGCAGAAGAGGTAAAATATTAACACTCAGTATATTATCTTTATTTTTGCAACCTTTTATAAGTTTGAAATTACTTCCAAATACAAAGTTTTTACAAGAGGGGAGGGTAGCAGCTTAAGAGATCACCAGTATTCTCTATCTAAAGGAAAAAAAGCCTTTCTCTTTTCTCTGCACTGCATCCTACCCCATCCTTCAATCTCCAGCTAAACACTCTAGTTTATTTTCTCCATGGCATTTAAGCAGATAGTAATATCACATTCTATTATCTATCTCCTCCCACACTGTTTTCTAAAAATAAAAAAAAAAAAAAATCACTCACTTTTAAAAGTAATTACTACATGCCAGGCAGTGCTCTAAGCTCTTTTTAAGTCATTTAATCATCGTAACAACCCTATGAGGTAGATATTATCAACTTCATTTTACAGATGACGACACTAAGGCACAGAGAAGTTAAATCTCTGGTCCAAGGCCCCACAGCTGGTTTAGTGGAAAAGCCAGGATTCAAACACAGACAAGCAGCTCTTAAACACTAAATCATGCTGTAATTAAGCCCCTTTTAGAGTAGGAATTCTGTCTCTCCTGTTCATCCAGCACAGTTAGATTTGCACATAGTAGGCCTCAATAAATATCTAAAATGAATCAAGGAACACCTAGGTTATACTATGCCTAAGTTACCTTACAAATAGGGTTTGTAGAATCTTATAAAAATTATTTTTACTATAATTTACCAATTTACTGAGCACGTATCAGTATTCCCAGTAGCTACCATAAATTTCTCCATTATACATGAAACCTACATTTCTGTCCTCAAGAGATTAACAATTATATTCCTTATGTATATTTGAATATAATCATTCTTACATTCTCTTCTCACCAGGCTCTTCCAAGTTACCTACATTTTTCAACCCTCTGCTTAAGATTAATTACCCTTTGAGTTTTTTCTAAAATTTCCACATCACAGTTCAATTCTGATACAAAAAAATCCTAAGAACGAATTTTCCTTCTAGAACTGTAAACACATGCAGAATGACTATACCGATTATATTTAGCCAAATTTACCAATCATCTTACATTCAAAGTTACAAGTATGAGTTAAAATAAAAAAGGAATGGATTATATCAGAATAATCCATCTTTTTTTAATTACATGCACTCCTGAAAGACAGGTGGCCACTTTTACTAAAGAAACATCTTCACCTTTAGTGCAAAAACAAAGTTAACTCCCAAGGAAAGCTATACTGTTTCAGCCTTGAGTTAACAATGTACCTTAATCTTAGATTTCCTTGGAGTTGGCCACTCCCTTTTCAAAATATCTACAGTATTTCTTAGAATTTCACACTTCCTAGTGTATAGCATGAAGTTGTTTAGGTTTTAGAATCATGAAAACGTCAAATCAAGGCTCTGCCTTTTGTTGTCAGACTAGTTACATAATTTCTGAGCCAGACTATACTCAGATGTAAATGAGAGAGGGAAGAGAACTAAAACCTATCTCATCTCTCTGCTCAACAAGATAATCCCGGTGAAACCTTTAGGGTAGTACCTGATACACAGGAAACACTGTAAGTATCACTACTTTCACTCCCCTACAAAGCCTACCACAGCACACTACCTGTAAAAGGCACTTCATTGCCAATTTGCCTATATGGCTTTCAAAAGTCTGCCACTAAAATGGTGACAAAATTCACTCAATTTCCTCCATCAGCAGCCTAAGGTTGTCATTTTCTGATGCCAGATGTGTACAGACAGCTCTTTATAAACACTGCTCCATCACAACCAACTTACCAGGACCTGCAGTGAGGACTAAATGGGCTAATCAAGTACTTGGAACAGCGCCTAGCACATTAGTGCTAAGTATTAGCTTTTATTACTGTTGTTATAACATAGTATAGTAATAGTATTAGTAAGTGTTAAATGGCAGTAATATTAGTAATAGTGTTAGCTATAATTATTATCAGGCTGTACATATTCTGCCCGTTGTTGACCTCTCTACAGACTCCAGTCTTCTTTTTGGTCAATACTTAATTACCTTGAAGTCTCCGCACTTGCTCCCTCTGCCTAGGATGCTTTTCCCCAGATCTTTATATAAACGGCTTTTTTTCATTATCAGTCTCAGTACAAATGTCACCTCAAACTCCTTCCCTACCCCACCCTCTCCCAGATCCTCTGTGGCTCATTACCCAATCTGAGTTTTCAATTACAATAAATGCTATGAAGAAATCTCTGACTGACTTACTTTTGTAGTACAACCACTAGTATATAGTTTTCCATCCCAGTATCCAGATAGTAGCTGTTTAAATATTACTGTTTTTGATAGTGAACATTATGTCCCTCCTATGTACCAGGCAGTTATATGGACATTGTACTCTTTTAATCTTCACAACACAAAGACATAAGTTTGGTACCATTTTTACAGAAGAAACTATGAAACAGAAAATAACCTGTTTAAAGCTAGTCTGTGGTAACACAAATGTATTCTTATTACCACTTTATAGTTGAAGAAATTTAGACTGTAAGTACCTTGTCATAAGTCATAAAGTATTAATAGGTAAACAAAGGCCTATGGGTGAAAAAATCTATACAGATACAACTCTAAGTTATCTTAGTGGCCCTCAACCATAAAGGGATGAATGGCATTTGGATCTTCAAATAAATTCTATCTCTTGAAGGCTATTAGCATTCCTACTACTTAAAATCTTGTCAGAAAACAGAAGTCTACTGCATATAGAAACAAAAATTTTTTTCATGAGAACAAATGTTATTTCTCTATCCATATATGCAATCTCCCCAATGGTGAAGAAAAAACCCCACAAATACTTTAATAGGAGGGGCAAAAATGGAAAGGTACGACCAATAAGTGGGAGACAGATTACATAGTAGACTGTAAGTGAGGAGACGCAAGTCTCCTCAAAAACTGCCAATTACGCAGAGACCTTGTACAAGTCACTTTATACTTGCAAGCTAATTTCCTCATTTGATGTGATTAGTTTAGTTCAGAATTTAGATCAATCTTAATTAGCATGGAAGTTCCTTGAGGACAAAAGATTTTGGCCTGGTTCAAGGCTCTACTGCCAGCACCTAGGTCAGTGGCTGCACATAGCACACTCAATGGGGTCTAGTAAGTGAACCATCTTAAATCACCTATATTCATTTATTTACCATATATCCACTGAACACCTTATTTGCTAGACACCATGATAGACACACAATGAAATACCTTCAGAATACAAATACAAAAACTAAGCCTGAATTTCTGCCATCAAAGAGGCCACATAAACAGCTAATTATTCTTAAACCACGAGAAATGTTAAAATCAAGGTCTGTAATAATATCCTCTGGAAGCAACTTCCAACCCAAGAGGCTATAAATATTTGCAACAGGACATCTAATTTAAAGCCCTATTCAAATCAGTTTTGCAACAATGTCTAAACTATTAATAAAATCTAAAAGGCTATTCCTTGTAAACCTGAAGAAGATACTCTAAAATGCAAAGTAATGTACCCAAATAAATCCATATAAAACTATTCTAAGTATCCTTCACTTGAAATCAGAATCAGAAATAAAATTTCCATCGCTAATATGGTAATGATGGCAATGCACACTGATCACTCATTACTAAAGTAAACATATGGGGCTTAAAGGATTTGAGATTCATCTCTGAAGACTAGATTTTATTCCGGCCAAAGTAAGGATTTTTGTGTGTGACAACCCAGAAACTAAAAGACACTAGTTTTCTGGCCTAAAACCTTGAAAAACAATACCCATTTCCTTATACAATTTTATCTTGAGCTCCAGACAACACTAGACTGCTCATAAACTACTGGTCGTTTTTATTTTCAAATGCTAACTGACAATGGCTAATTCAGAATGGGAGGTGAACATCTGAAATGACATTTTTCCCAACCAGAAAAAAAATGCATCAAATATACAGAAAGGTTAGTTAGTATCCATTTTTCCCCCTCAAAAACCACTGACTGAAGAGTTTTCCAGGACACTTTTATTTTATCAAATCTTAATTACGAACTCCATGAGAGATACGAGAAGAAAGGTCACTGTACTTAGGGTAACGGCGTGAGCAGTCACAGCGATAGAGACTGCAGGCTTTGGAGCGTGACTGTGTGCAAGCCATTTCCAGGAGCTACGATTTCTCCTAGGTGACCTTGTTCTGCTTCCTCAACCTATACCAGTCTCAGTTTTCTCACCTGTAAGATGGGCAAGTAACTAAACGAAAGGTGGCTCTGGTCTGTGGTCTGCAAAACTACTCCAAAGGATGGTGGTGAGGATTAAATGAGACAACTCTAAGTAAAGGGCTTACTGGCAGTCAGAAGTAAGTTAACAAACGCTGGCTACGATTATTATTCACAAACACGGGATAAGGGATAAAAAGATCAGAAAAAGGAAGAAAGCCACAAGAAGTTAAAAGCAAGCGATGCGGGGGAAGAAGGAACTGAGCAAAAGTGGAGACACCAAAGGGCCGCGTAGGGCGTGGAGAAGGCTGAGCCAGGAGTGGCGAGGGGTCCGGGGAGTTAACTGCGGAGTGCAGAGGCGTCCATAAGGAAAACAGGGCCCACGGCAGCGCGCAGCCGAGAATAAGGCTGAGGTCGGCCTCGGAGGAGGCGGCATGCGGCTGAGGCGGGGCCCCAAGGCGGGAACGTCTGGCCCGGCCCACGGTCCGCAGCCGCAAGAGCACTGGGCCCCGGGCCCCGCGGAAACTACAGGGAGCGCCCCGAATTTGCACCCGAGGCCGCGGCCCAGCCCCAGTCCGGCTCTCTCATTCAAGCCACCTTCCCCTTCCCCCTTCTCCAACCCATGCGGTCCTGGCCCCGAGCAGCCACAGCTCCTCTGCCCACCCTCCACCCCGCATCACAGCTCGGCAGTCCCACCCCTGGGACTCCAGCATGCTGAGAAGTAATAAAGAGCGGCGGCCCTTACCTGAGCTCCCCCGGATTGAATCGCTCACCGTCCCCCCCGTCCCCGCCACGCTCCGCCATTACAGAGGGCCGCGTTCATCCACCCGCCGACTTGGCGGCCCCTATTGGCCAAACAGATCATCAATCCCTTGTGAGAGAGGCGGAGACAACAGGGACCTATGAAATGATTGGTGCCACTTTCCATCAATCTTCGAGCTGAGGGCGGCATCTACCTTACTATTGGTGAAAGGGCCCGCCGACTTTGAAAGCGGTATGGAGACAGCCAGTTAATTGGTCGCCCGGAGGCTTTATGGGAAATGAGACTTTAGCAACAAGGAACTGCTAGCGCCCTCTGGCGGTAAGCAAAGCTAGGTCCTCCCACGTACTGCCGGGCCTGCGGCAGCCACGTGTCTGCCCTCTTCCAGGAAGCCCAGTTGTGGAGCCATATTGGCCACATACTGAAGAAATTGGTTCAGTCCGAGACCATTTATATTGCATTAGCCAATTAAAAATCAACCTGAGTCGCGCCTAAACCAATCGCAGAGTTCCTGTGGAAATGAGCTATTTCCCAGCTTTTCAGAAGAAGGAGTCTTAAACCATTGCGAGTGTAGCCATGTTACTAAACAATATATTAGTAACTACTTAGTTGTATTAAATACTTAGTTGCAGGCTGATGAGTGTTGTAAGTTGGTGTAGTAAGATAAGTTGAAGAATGCAAACCTCTTTGCAACTTACAGTTTAAAGCTTCAGTCCTTCAATTTTAAAACACACTTGTCTAAAATTAGCACATCTCAGTAATACCCAGAAGGAATTCTAAAAAAAAATTTTTTTAAAGAACAAAAAAGTTAGTTCCTGAAGTTTCAAAGGCACAATGAAGATGAACCCTATCATTAAGTTGCTCAAAATATTAAAATGGTAGATAAATTTTACTCAGCCCGAACTGTAAACACTGGGAACTATCCTAAGTGCTTTCCATGCGTTGTGTCTTTTAGGCCTTGTAAACTCTAAGAGGTGGGTCCTGGGAATGGCCAGTTTATAGATGTGACTAAGGCACAGAGAAATTAAGTAACTTGTCCAAGTTCACATAGCTTGCAAATGGCAGGGCCTGGCCTTAAAACCAAGGCAGTGCGGCCACAAAGCCTTATTTCTAAACACTGTGATCCAAGAAAATTAGAAACATTCATGGACACAAAATCTTGTACACAAATGTTCATAGCAGCATTATTCAAAATAGCCAAGAAGTGTAATCAACCCAAACATCCAATCAACTAATGAATGGATAAAGAAAGGTGGTATATCTACACAAAGGAGTATTACTCAGTCATAAAAAGGAATGAAGCACTGATACATGGTATAGCATGAATGAACCTTGAAAACATTATGCTAAGTGAAATAAGCCATTCACAAAAGGCTACATATTGTATGATTCCATTTCTGACATGTCCAGAATAGGCAAATCCCTAAAGACAGAAAGTAGATCAGTGGTTTCCAAAAGAGGAGAGTGACTGCTAATGGGATATGGGATTTCTTTTTAGATGATGAAAATGTTCTGAAATTAGCAGTGATGATTGCACAAGTTGGTGACTATTCTGAAACTCATTGAATTAATACACTTGAAAGGGTAAATTTTATTGTAAGTGAATTGTATTTCAATAAATACCATGCTATACCGAATCCCAGTCAAATATTCAAAATCAATTAAGTATGATCAAATGTGGTAATGACTGAACACAGTTCTGAGCATGAGCAATTGGAGAAGGAAAGGGTCTTTGAAATTTCCTTAAATATGTAACATTTGAACAAACTGGGGTCTGACTAAGAGTGGGAGATTAGATCCCTTTTTTCAATATCAGCGTGCATCCCCAAGTCCTGGCCAAGTGTTCTAAAAACAATACTAGTACAGAGGCTCATGACAAACTAACCCCAAGTGCTGGGGGGGGGGGGGGAATTCAAAATGGATATCTTATAGAAGTTGAGTCAATGGCATAGTCATATATAAAAGATGAAAACAGTTTGAATGAACAGAAGAAACTCCTTGCAGATATAATGAAAGTTTTATTATTTGATAGTATTATTGTGTTATTCATATCTAGTTATTTTTAAGATATTTATATCTTATTGATTATTTTTAGAGTAGGCATAGATACATGTGAATATTATATGTACACTTGTATACATATATATAAAATCATTTCATTGTCTTATTGCTATAGTTTCCTTATATAAATCTGTCCTTGAAATGCAGGTATTTTGTACTCCCTAGCTATATAAAAATACTGCAAATATCTCATCTGAGCTGTGTCTAGAGTGAACCATTTTATTGAATCAATGTGAAAAAAAAAAAAGAATTAAAGAGACTCAATGTGGCTTTTAAGAAACCAAATGGATTTCTCTGTAGTTGAGGCTTGATAACTCTTAGGGTACTAAAAATGTGCATAGCTGTAAAGAATAGAAAAACAAATGTTATCCTCACCAAACTGGCAGCAATTGAAATATAGACCCTAAAACTTAGCTTATCAAAGTGAGATGGAGAAACAGCGTTGGCTTAAGACTAATTAATATTATCAGGGCTCTAAGTCTGGGTCATGAAGTCACTCTTCAGAAGTGACTCTTGAGCAGTGGTTCCAATGCAAAATCAGGCTTTTCTTGTTAACAACAACCATTTTTGAACACCTATCTTAAACTCATGGTAGATATTTTGCACACGCTATTTTTAATTCCCTTAACAAGGTAGCTACAGTGTCCCCATTATACATATGGGGAAACTGAGTCTCAGAGAGATTACATGACTGCTGCAAAGTGACATTCACACAGCTGGTAAGAGGTGAACCTAGGATTCAAGTCCAGGTGTATCTCACATCAAAGCCAGTTGAGGATTGCCAAATTCCTGTCTCACTCAAGCCAGAAGGTAGCCTAGCTAATGTACCATTTCTTTTTCTTCTCTGTAGACTGTAAATACTTTAAAAAGACTTTCTACTTTCTTCACTGACTCCCCAGCCCCTAGTGAAGTGTGCGGCTGCACCATTCCTTACTGGATCCATTGGTCTTTGAAACATTTAAGGAGATTTCAGAAATGGACAATGCCTGACTGGAGACTGCTGGCTACCCCACAGGCAGTGTGGACAGCAGCTATGCCCACTGCCTTCGGAGTAAATGAGGTCAGCAATCTAGTCCTGTTCTGCTAACTCTTGGCTGTGTGATCCTGGGCAAGTAAGTTACTTGGTTTCTCATAGCTTCAGCTTCTTTATTTGTAAAATACGAGGAGCTGTGAAGCATTCTAAGTAACAATGTACCCTGGCTTAGACAGTAACTAACAAGACCCCCAGAATAAGCTTTGTTAACTGAGTTGATATGGGGCGTTTTGCTAGCTAGCGCTTTGCCTAAAACAGCGGCATCCAACCTTTTGGGTTCCCTGGACCACGCGGGAGGAAGAATTGTCTTGGGCCGCACAGAAAATACGTTAACACGAACGATAGCTGATAAGCTTCAAAGAAGGTCCCCCCCAAAAATCCCATCATGTTTTAAGAATCTGTGTGGGGCTGCATTCAAAGCTGTTCTGGACTGCAGGTTGGACATATGAGACCTAAAATGTCAAAATCACAATAGTTTCCAGCTTTCTGCACATGTATATGTGAAGACAATGAGCTTTCAATGAAGAAATTAAAACTACATAAACAACATTACTCTATGAATAGTAAACATCACACTAAATCAACATACAGAATCAGAGCAGAAAATAATAATATAGTAAAATCTTCGTTAACCGGAAGTCAAGCAACTGGTTTTTGCCGGTTGCTTGAGAATGCTGGTCGCTTGAGTTCCAGTTAACAGAGAGTCTATGTACATTTATCCGGCATCTACCAACCCCCATGAGTTAACTGAGAGTCTACCATAGTAGCTTACGTTTGTTGATCCCCTACTATACCAAACACATGACGGAAGCATCTCATTTATTAAGTAACATTTACCAACCATTTCCTACGTGCCAGGCTCTGTTTTAAGCACTTTAAATGTCTTAAAACATTTGGACCTTTATTTTAAAAAACCTATACAGTAAGCATTGTTATTATTTCTATTTTACAGAGAACAAAGCACAGAGAGGTTAAGCGATGCACCCTGAGTCACACAGCTAGGGAGTAGTAAAGCTGGAACTCCAACCCAGGCTGTCAGGTTACAGTACACGTATCCATGCTCATGACCACAATGCTCTCCTCCCAGTCACCAATGAGAGTATAAAGCTTCCCCCAAGCTCCCGCCATCCTGTGCAGACAGCCCAGGGCAGCAGACAGCCCAGGGCCGCAGGCAATACTGTCCCAGACAGTCTCTCAATTACAACTACTTTCTGTCACTTCAATTGTCCTGTGACCTAATTATGAAATTTAGAACAAGAGGTTCTCATCTCCATTTGGTCTCGGGGCATGAGACACTTGGAAATTATTGTTGTATATTCAACCATTATGTAGTACCAGTGTGTGGGCTGCCTGGGTGGGGCTGAGAACACCTGAATGGAAGCAAGTGCCTCTTTATGAGTATATTACATCCCAAGAAGTGTCCTCAGTAATGAGCACGTGTCAGGAAGAGCAGGACACAGAGCTCTGCATTCTACACACACACACACACACACACACACACACACACACACACTTTTTTTTAACCTATACACATCAAATTATCTATTCAACCATGGTACGGAAGTCTGTTCTAGCCCAGACATTTTGGGGTTGCAAGGAAAATAATCCTACTAATCTAGGAACAGGAAGGCTTGTCGCCCTGACCTTTCCGGGGACCAAGAAGCTTCAAGGGCCTGAGGCGCTGCTTCCCTCCTCGGGGCCCACGTGGCTTCTCCTCTCCCATGGTCTTGGCCCATTTGCACGCGTCTCTTCTGCGCGTGCGCTGCCTCCTCTCACTCATCCTGGTCCCCGTGGACATCAAGCAACGCGTGGGCTCACCTCGGCGCCTCGTGCTCCAACGTCACTGCCACGTCTCCAGCGGCCTGCAGGTTCCACTTCTTCAGAGGGTTGGTCCCTGGCTGGCCAGCATATTAGCTGATGTTGACTCATGTGTCCATCCCTGCGTCAGTTTTGCGTAACCAGAGTGAGGTCACAGACGAGCGCTGACCTTGACAAAGTCTGAGTTGAGAAAGGCAAAGGCGATGGTTTTCTCCAACCACAGCTGCAGGATCCCAGTGTTCTCCTGGATTGGTTTCTACCCGGCCCCCTCCCGTCTGCTCTGTGTGAAGCATCCACACGCCACTTCCAAACTGCCCTTCCCTCAAATTCTTTCAATGGCCTCTCACTGCCCTTAGGCTAAAGAACAGACTTGATAACCGCAACCTCCCGTTGGCCTTTTTGTGAGAAAGCTGACAACAATGGGATGTGGGATATCTTTTCTAAATGCCAAAACTTATAGAAAATCTGATAATTACAAAAGGAAGGGGAAAAGAAACCTGGGACTCTATCTCCTGGAAGGAAATATATTCTCAAGAAAAAGACTCATCCAAGTTTAGGAGCCAGCTAAAAAGATGCCAGGTCACAAAACACACTGGGGTACAAGTAGATGTCCACTAAAAATATTGTTTCTAACAACTGGAGAAGGAACGAAGAGAACAGAAAACCCCTGTTAGAACACCACAATAATCATCGCTGCAGCCAAACCTACTAAAGGCTGAAACCAGTGGGTGAAACCTTTAAGGACAGAAAGGACATTGCATAGACTCAAAATGTCTCTGCCCATAATTTATAAAATACGGTGGTGGTTTTGACATAGGCTCACGAATTCTTCGATACTCCTTCCTCCAAAAGATAAAGCTTCCTTTCCCTCTCCTTGAGTATGGGTTTCAATTAGTGTCCTGAGATCCAATTTCCCATGTGAGGTGCAGGGGTGGGGTTCCACCACATCAACAAACAATTCAGGCACCAGCAGCATGTTCAAGAATTCAACTCAATTCTGACACTGTCTTCCCTGGTGATAGCATGAAGGACCACAGGTTAAGGGGTCAATCCTGCAACATAGCCCCGTGCCCCCAACATACGCAGCTCAGTCGCCAGCTATAAGCCCCAGCTTCTCAGTGCTTCTGACCCACAGCTACTGATTGGAGGTTCCAATGACCCCCTCCAACTCAGAATGCCAGCTGCAAATCCTGGTTGTTATGGGCACTTCTGGTCAACCGGTTATGAATGAGAAGTTCCTACGACACCCTCCTTGGGTCTGATTAGTTTGCTAGAACAGCTTGCAGAACTCAGAGAAACATGTTACTTACTAGATCACTGGTTTATTGCTAAAGGATATATAAGGGCTGTCAGGAAAGTATCCAGCCAGAAAATAGAGGCATTGTGGCTGGATTTTTTCTGGACAGCCCTCATATATAACTCAGGAACAGCCAGATGGATGAGATGCATAAGGCAAGGTGTGTGCATAAAGAAGGGGTGCAGAGCTTCTCCGGGTGCACCACTCCCCCCATGTTTCCCTGTGCTCACCAAGCCAGAAGCTCTCTGAGCCCCATCCTCTTGGATTTTCAGGGAGACTTTATTACATAGCCAAGAGGGATCGAATCACTGGCCATTAGTGATTGATTCAACCCCAGCCCCTCTCCTCTCCCAAGCGGTCAGGGGGGTGGGACTGAAAGTTACAACCCTCTAATCACAGGGTGGTTCCATTGACAACCAGCCCCCATCCCTAAGTGCTTCCCAAAAGTCTCCTCAGTAACATAACAAAAGCACCTTTGTTTCACTCTCCACACGTAGGAAATGTCAAGAGTTCAGGGAGCTGTGAGCCTGGAATTGTGGATGAAGACCAAACACAGTATATATGAGAAATACATTTGGGTCATCTTGTCAGATGAACTCAAAAAGAATCTGGAGGCTTTGCAAGAAATAAATGATAGAGATTTATTCAAGGGTCTTGGAGTTTGCGAACTGGGGATACAGGCAAAAACCCAGAAATGTTCCAAGAAAAACAATTCTTATAATAAACAGTGCATTCTTGAGAATGATCAGTCCTGCGTTCTTAGCCCTAGCATTGGTCCAGGGCAGTTATCAGTCAGATGTCAGGCTGGGATGGTGGATGCCAGGTGGTCCAGAAGACACGTGTCAGGAAGTCTGGTAACTTCCTGGTGGTCTGGTTAATGGATGTCAGGTGGATGGATACGTCCTTCAGAGGGTAATTAGAGGGTTACCTGGAGGTCCAGATGTGTATCCAGGCATTGATGCAGGACTTGCAAGTTTAAGAGAGTTTGAGTTTCCAGGCTAGTTAGAGCAAGAATAGAGTCTTTCCTCATGCTTCAACCCTCATAACGTTAATAATTGTAACAGTTTGGTTAAAAGGACTCCACGTTATGTAGTCACTGTCTTCACTCTTTCCTCAATCTGGATGACTGAATATATATTTCTTATACATCACAATATCACAGGTTGAACTTAGCGACTCTGCCTAACACAGTTGACACAGTGGAGAAACCCAGGGGATGCCATGCTAACCAAGTGGTCAAGGTTAGCATCTTCGGTAACGGCATGCACCCTGCTATGACGAGATGAGAAGGGTTCTTCGCCTCCATGGTGGTCTTTCCAAAAATTCCTAACCTCAGTCTGAACCTGAGGAAGCATTAAACAACACAAATTGAGGGACATTCTACAACATACCTGATCAATACTCTCCAAAGTGTCTAAGTCATGAAAGGCAGGCAAAGACTGAGCAGTTGTCACAGGTTTAAGGCAACAAAGGAAATGACAACTAAATGGTATCGTGGGCTGCATCCTGGA
Organism: Lyroderma lyra; assembly: GCA_004026885.1. NCBI lineage: Eukaryota > Metazoa > Chordata > Mammalia > Chiroptera > Megadermatidae > Lyroderma > Lyroderma lyra. Next base: position 98,390 of record PVJL010001319.1, read on the forward strand.
AGAGAAAAAAACACTAGTGGGAGAAACAGAGGAAATCTGAATAAAGCATTGTTAGTATTGTACCTCTTAGTTTTGATAAATGTCCCGAGGTTATGTGATATGTTAATATTTAGGGAAGTTGGGTGTAGAGTATCTCCATACAACATTACCACTCTTCTGCAAATCCAAAATCATTTAAAAATAAAGAGTTTTTAAGGTATTTTTTAAGTTTCCAGGTCACTAGCTATCAGTGAAGCTAAGAAGAGAGGGTAGAAAGCACAGCCATGCTGTGATGTATGCCTTGGTCTGTCCACCTACAAGATGAGAGGATTAGACAAGATGCTCACCCCTTGATAAGGGCAAGTAGAGCACAAAGGTGTCCCTAGAAAAGCTCAGTTACATGAGCACCAAGAGAGCTCCCCATGTACCCCTGAGCTTGGGAAATGCATGGGGGTAAGGATTGTACCTTTAGCCTCACAGTCCCCCAAATGCATTTTGTTGGCTAAACAAGACTGGAAACCAAAGTCAAGGGCATTCACTTTTAACTGAGCACATAAACACCCATCTCCAGGCCCTTGAGCCATATTCCTGCTCGAGCCCACTCCTACCTCTTAGGAGGTACGGCCCCTTGTCGTTTGAGGCTCCTATCTCTTCTGAGTGTACTTTCCCTTGTAATAAGCTATCTCTTTGTTTCACCTTATTTTCCTTTCAATAAACTGCTTCTTGGTTTCACCTCTTCCAAAAATAAATAAATAAATAGAAAACCATCTCCATAAACCAGAATGCAAACTTACTGATTTAAAAAAAAAAAAGTTACAACTGTCGCATGGGCCATACATTCCTCTCCTCTCTGGGCAAAATGACAGGGCAAGGAAAATTATCAGAAAGCAGCACAATGCGCTTGAAAGTGGAACCAGGGCAGTCAATTACTGGGTTTGAATTTCTACCGGCACTGAGTTGGGAGAGCTTGATAATTCACTATTCCATCCCCTTAGACCACCTGTGCCTACCCTGGCATCAGGGAATTCTCTGACCTACCCAAGAACCTCCCCCTACTTCTCCAGCTAGAAGGAAATTCAGAAACAAGTGTATCTTTTCTATTCTGCTCTGCAGGAATTGAACAGAAAGGAAGTCATTTTTATTATTGACATCATTGGCTGATGAGCTCATGAATTTACAGACCCCTAAGATAATTCCATAAACCATCTGGGATTTGTGAGCCAGAAAGCAGGGTACACTGCTAAAGGATGACCTTTTATGGTTTGTTTCTACAATTTTTCCCAATAGCATACTATATGATTATTTAGGTTTCCATATGTTAAATGATAATCATATTCCCTAAGATTACCCTAATTCGGATTTGTCATTCATTCCAACTCTAAAATCGTACTCTTAAATTATTTCTGTTTCTCAAAGTTAAAACAAGAACAACAAAATCTTAGGAACATTTACATAAAGGTGATACTTGAGACTAAATTATAATGCAATTGTTTCAAATGTTATCTTTCGTATACAATTTCCCCCAAATGAACTCCTTGGAAAATTACACAAGAAGTTGATTAGAGAGCTGAAAAGAATCTTCAAGATCATTTGACCTGACATTCTTTGTCCACAGATAAGAAAATAGAGACCCTGAGCAGTTGATTATTAACTTTCTCACAGTCACATATCAAGTTAGCGGCCGAGACAGACTATAACCTCAGTTAAATCTGACTGGAAGATCTGTCTTTAAAATGTACAAAACTCCACACCTGCAGTGTCATTAAGCACCTCGTCAGCCTCAGGACAGGGGGTGAGGTCATGATTTTTTATTGCTATAGCATTAAAATAAAATAACTCACCATTTTAGAAGTTAACTTCTCCACTACACAAACTTAGCAGACCAAGTGTTCCAATTTGGACTTCAGAGAGAATTCATTTGTCCATTGGGCAAATCCATTTAATTGTCCATGTGGCAAACATTTAATGAACATCAATATTGGGCCAGGAACTATCATAGTTGTTCAACACAAAAGATGCTATCATGGAATGGTGCATAATCTAGAAGAAGAAGCAGAGAAGTCACACCCTAGCCAAAACAAATGACTAGCATTTACGAGGTGATTAGCACATGCAGGCATTGAACGTGGAGCTCCTCATTGAATTCCTCAGGAGAACTATACTCAGCAGCTACTTACTATCCCCACTTCACAGATGAAGTAATTGAGGATTGGAAAGGTTAAGCAAGTCAGTTGCCTAACCTGGTCCCTTCAGTGGTACAGTCAGGCAATTCCACACTCCTGCACGTCTGAATCTTCATGCCACACTGCGTGAAATTCAAGCCAAAACACAGGAGTGAGTGTGTTTGGAAAGAGGCCCCACTGCGGAGGTGCAAACTGAGAAAGCAAACAAGGACCAGGAAAGGGTGCATTAGGGACATTCGGGAATTGATTTTAGGAACCGTTATGACTCAAGTACGGAGGAGGGGCTGGAGAGGGACTAGAAAAAGGGATGGGGTTATATTTTATTCTGTAGGTGATAGGAAGTTACTCTTTAAGGATTTCAAGTGGGGGAGTGACAGGATCAGCTTTGCTTTTTAAAACGATCTCTGTGAGTACAGTGAGAATGATGCGTTAGAACAGAGCAAGCTTGCAGTTAGGGACACAGGAGAAAGCTGCTGAGATGGACCACGATGAAACCTGGAACTCAGACAGTGACAGCGAGACTGGAGGAAAGGGGAAAGGTCAGGAGCTATTTAAAAAGAAGACTCTGGAGCTCCCTGGTGGTGTGGTGGCTTAGGCTTTGACACTCTCAACCCCGTGGCCTGGGTTCGTATTCCCAGCCAGGAAACTACCAAAATAAAAAACAATCAACAAACCTGATTGAGTGGATTTGAGTGCAGGGTGGGTGTGGAGTTTTGGGCAACATTAAAATTTCTGAGTTGGACAGCCTGGGTTAATACAGAAGGATAACTTATCCAACATTATAGATCAAATTTATAGTTATAATTACAGAAATATATCCCAAATAGACCTGTTCTGCTTTCAGACTTTGGTTTACTCTGTATCATATCCAAATTCCCTTATGAATAAACTCTGTTACCACTAGAAGTGTAGGACTTTTAGAACAAAACAGAAAACGCAGAGACAATGACTTTACCACATCCCAGTGACTTGCATCAGGACATCAAAACATCTTGAGCTTTGAATTAGGAAGTTTCTAGAACTGCCATGAAAAGTCACAAATCCCTTTATGCAGAAGCACTTGTTAGGCCAAAGGAAATAATAATGCAAACCACTATTAGTGAAATTCACTATTAATAAAACAACACATTCATTCATTGGAGAATGTTCATAGCCCTAATTTGTACCCGTACTATATTAAGAAATGAAAACAATATGATAAGCCTCCAATTCGGCCTTTAAGGAGCTTATAATCTAGTGAGGAAGACTGAGAAGCCAAAAGTGCAGCACAGATGAAAAAAATCTCCAACGGGGGTCAGCTCAGATGCTGGGAGGCCCAGCAGGAGGGCAGACCCAGACTGGGCAGCGGGGCCCCCTCCGCCTCCAGGTCGGCTCCCCTAGAGGAGGCCTCAGGTCAGTTAGGCATCAATGCTGTGGGAGGGCAATTCAGGTGGCAGAAAGTTGTGGATGGAAGAAGGGCACTTTGACTCACCTTATCATTTTGTTCCAGAAGATGTTTGGCACGGCAGTCCATCAACAAACACGGACAGCCAGCCATAGCGTCTCTGTGATAGGCTGCCCTGGGTTGGATCCCTGGACTTCCCTCCGACCAGCTATGTGATTTGAAACAGTTTATGTCCAGTCTTGATGCCACAGTTTCCCCATCTGAAAATGGAAATACTGAGAATATCCCTGCAGAGAACTGTGAGGGTTAAATGAATACAATAAGCCCGCATAAAGTGGTTAGGACTCACAGTAAGTGCTCAATAAACATCAGCTATTACCATTACTATAAAGGTAACTTTTCTCATTATTTGGTCTCCTTTTGCTGTCTTCATCTCTCCACGTCTGAATCTTGGTGTTTTCCACAGCCCTCTTGCATAAAATGCTCTCAATTTTCTCATTGGTTAAGTAAGAAATAAATACAATCTGCCATCCAACTCATAATGGATATTTCTGGGGGCAATAACTCATACAAATTAAACTAAAAATGGCTATAATTGCATGTGGTACCATGTGGTGCTGACTAAAACTGAGTGCAGGTCAAATTTTGAAAATGCAGAGCTGCAAAATTTGACCCAGGAAAGTTTGATGTGGTAGAAGTTACAGTCATTAAAAAACCTCACACAAGCAATCTAAAAATTGGTAAAATCTGACGCAGACAGAACTGTTGGATAATTCAGATCTTCACCCTGAAATGTAAATGTAAAACCTAATTCTGTCAAATACCTTCTGTAAATAAAAAAATTAATACCAAAAATTAAAAAATATATTTTATAATATAGGAAATTGATCCAGAAATTTATATTGGTGTGTTCTTTTTTGGGGGGGTTAATTATTTATTGGAGTTTATTATTTCTTGGAGGTTATTATGGTTATTGGTGTTTGCTCCTGAAAATGCTTTCTTAATGAACATGTAATACTTTGTGTAATATTGATTCAGTGTCAAAAAACCATTAAGTTCCAAAGGATCAGGATCAGGATGGGGGTAATGGATAGGCTGACCAGACGTACCACGTTACATGGGACAGAAAACAACGGTACTGCCCCATTTCAAATGGTACACATGGTCAGCCTGGTCTCACTGGGCTCAATTCAAGGTGTCAGTAGGCTGACCAGATGTACCACTTGAAATAGGGCAGTACCGTTGTTTTCTGTCCCATTTAAAACAGTAATGAATCAAGGTGTGTGTGTGTGTGTGTGTGTGTGTGTGTGTGTGTAGAGAACTTAAGACAAACACAAAAGGCAGAACTGGAGCATGTGCAGCACGTCCCCCACTTTACTTGGAATCTCAGTGATCCTTACTGATGGGACAGAGAAAGAGCAGTGCCAGGCAGGGGCAGGGCCAGGGGCAGGGGCAGGGGCAGGGGCAGGCAGACTTGGTTGGCAGAAGGGCTCTACCACTCACCAGCTGTGTCACCCTGCAAACGTCTCCACCTCCTCAAGCCTTAGCTTCCTCACCTGAAAATGACAATGACAACAGCACCCGCCTCCTGAGGTTATCACGAGGCCCACCTGAGATAACGGCCGTGGCAGGCGCCTGGCACCACGCCACCACTCTGTGTCATTGTTCTGCTTCCCACGTGTGTGCGCTCCCGCTGGCGGTCAGCTAGACGAGTAACTTTTTCTGCGTAGGGTCTTCCTATCCTATTTCCCTGCTCCCCCAGCCCAGTTTCCAGGACCCCAGCACAATGCCATGCTTATCACACGATCCCAGTGATTTTTAGGTGTGTGCTGAGTGCGTGTTAAAGCGACAGAGAGAAATAAAAGGGGAGAGAGAAAGGGAGTTGAGGTCAAGGCCGTCAGACATATGGGGTGCATCAGAGCACTGCCAGGCAGATGGTGAGCAGGGGAGCACACCTGGGTGCTACGTACTAATTAGCTGACAGCTGGGTCGGGGCTTGCCAAAGGTGGAAGACAGTATGTTGTTTATCCCCTAAACCCCGAGGCTGCCCGCGGCCAGGCCCCCTAACGCCCCCACCCCTCCCCCTGGCTCAGTGAGTACTAAGTGAGGAATACGGTCCAGTCACCTTGAAGAAGCGCTGGGCCAGAGGGAGGGAAGCTTTGCTGACAGCTTGGATAACTGGCCCTTTTGAGAAAGCCCCAGAGCCCCTGTGGCCTCAGCCAGCACTCCATTCCTCTGGCCACAGCTGGGGAAGCCAGCTCGGTGCCCTCACGGTCGCCGTGGCTTCCTCAGGCCATGACACGCGCTGTCTTTTACGAGCCTGTGGGGTGGTAAGTCTCATCCCCTGACATTTATGGGAGGCTTCATATTAGCCAAAGCCTTTATAGCCATTTTTATGAGGGATGCCGCCCTGAGACCTGTCAGATGCAATCACCCAGGCTGAGCAGAAGGAAGTGAGCAAAGGTGCACAGCGAATGGCCCTCAGCCACTGGCCCGCAGGGAGCGGGAATGGAACCTGCAGGGGCCACTCCCTTCACCCACACGCGTCAGAGCTGACTTCCTTGTCCCCGTGGCCTTGGGGCGTTCTCTTTTCTCCCCTCGGGGCTCTCTCTCTCACTCACCATCTTCCACATCCAACCCATCAGCAGGTCCTGAAGGTGCAACCCCCCCAAATCCATCCACTCTGCTCCCCCACAGCCTGCCTCTGGCCCAGCCCGACTCCCCAGAGCTCCGGCTCTGTGTCCTGGGACCTGCTGTCCATGACCCACACACAGGGGACAAAGTAATCCTCTAAGTGTCTCCTGACGTGCTTAATGGAGTCACCTTTTTAAACTTTCTGATGTGTCTGGAAAGTTTTTATTGCTATCCTATAGCAAATGTGTATTTTTGAAAAGAATAATCCTTTAAAAACAAAAATAGTGATACTTCAATAGTTTCTTCCTCCGAATAAAGTTAATCCAGAATAAAACCCAAGCTTTTTAGCGAACGGTAGGGTCCCTCTATGACCTGGCCCCCTCCTGCCTGCCTCTCTGGCCTCCCCTCCATGTGGCCGCTGCTCCCACACTGGGGCCCACCGAGCTCTGTTCTGTCTGCGGAGCTTCCCCTCGCTTCACCACCGGCCTGGAGAGCCCTTGGTCCTGCTGTAGGGACAGCCTGCTCTGTCTCTCCCGTCCAGTCTCAGCTCTCCTGTCACCTTCCCGCCCTCCCAACCTTAAACTGCCCCCTCTCACACACTACCCCGTGAATTACTTTCAAGAGCACTTTGAATAACCTTAAAATGTTTATTTGTTGACTTATACAGTTTGTCTCTTCGCTAGAATGTACATCCCATGAGGACAGGCACCTTGTCTGTAATTTTTGCCACCATAGTGCGTGCCTAGCACGGCATCTGCGCAGAGCAGAAGCCGAAAGCTTCGGTGAGGGCCTGAAGCCTCCTTCTCTCAAACGCCTCGCGCGTCTTCCCCATCATCAGTAGGTGGCAGCAAAGTCCCTGAGTTACCTAACTCTGGGGTGGACGCCGGAAAACTTCAGAAAACTGACTCCCCTTTGCCAAACAGCAGGCTTTGCTTTAACAGGAATTTCAGGAAAATACCCAGCCTCACCAACTCCTTCTTCTCCCTGTTCCTGAAGCCTTCCCCATTTTGAACCAATTACAGATTTTTTTTTTAATTTCAGGTTCATAGTGCTTCTTAGACAATGGAAGATGTTGCAGAGACTAAGCCAAAAAGAACCCCAGTGGCCTGGAGCCTGAGCCCTCCTGCCTGACGGGTTCGGGTTTGTGTGGAAGCAAGGGCACTCCTACCGTAGCTGGCAGCTGTTGGGGAGGGAAGGATTTGCAGCTCTCCCTTATGGTGCGTGGGGACAGCAGGTACCAGCTGTTTCCGTTTTGAGCACTTGCAAGAGCAAGTTGTGTGTGTGCTTACAGTCTGGCTTCTGCTTGTATCTGTTTCTGCTTATTGCATTCCTCCTTCTTGGTTCACAACCCCCGCCCCAGCCCGGGGAGGAGCCTCGTTGTCATCTGCCTTTGTGGACCCCCCCTCTGACAATGCACACTGCACCCGGGTCATGAGCAGTGTAATCAGCCTACACACACTCGGAGAATGATGTCTTCATTCACTCTTAGCCCAACACATGGATTTACTGGGTCCCATGACTTACTAGGCCTGGGTCTGTGCTCCGTGGGTACAGGTGCTCCATTTGATTCAAAGAACAGTTACTAGAATCAAAAGGGAGACAGGATTTCTCAGCCTCAGCACTACTGGCATTTTGTACCAGATCATTCTCTGTCACGGGAGCAATGGCGAGGAAGTTTAGCAATATCCCTGGCCTCTACCCATTAGATGCAAGTAGCACCCACGCCTAAGTGGCAATAAGCAAAACGGTTCTCAGAAATTGCTACATGTCCCAGGGGAAAGGGCAAATTCCCATCCTCAATCTCAAAAACCACCATTTTAACAATCATGATGGATACCTTTTGGGGTATCCTTCCAGCCTTGAGTCAGTGACCCCGTTCTCCTAGCATTCCCATACAGTCTGCTGTGACCTGAAGCCTGTAGACCTGGTAGGTTGGACATAGGACCCGACCTAGCTTAGGCCTCTCAGCATCTCCCTTCTGGGAATTTGAAACTAGGACTAGGGGACTGACTACCACATGGGTTCTCTGGGGGACAAAACTCTAATGCAAATTTAGAAGGGACGGGCAGATGTGTGGTAACGGGGATCAGAAAGCTGTGACACCCTCCTGCAGAGATAAGAGCAACACAGTGGAAGAGGTAGAGGGAAGTCACCTAGTTCTAGCACTTTCCAGTTCTAGAACTTCCTAAGGACGGTCTAACCTTCCTGCCATGGGTAGTTTAAGGCATTGCTGTGCACTTACAACGTATTTTTTTGTGCTAGGGCAGTTTTCATTTATTTATTTGTTTTCTGTTACGGCAAATGAGTTCGACCTGGCACACTGTCTGTGGCCTGCAACTGAAATCCCACCTGAAAATATCAGGGATGTAGGCAGCTGAAGGTGCAGTTTCTAACCCCCAAGGCAGGTCCACCCACCTTGGCACCTGTGTTCCATTGCCCTTTCTCTACCAAATGGCTTCTTTGCCCTCTCTATAGAGTTCTTCTTCTCTTAACCTTGGCTTGTATCCGTGGCCCGGCGTGCCATAGCCTTAACTCAACTTCTCGTTGTCCATTTACATCAGCTTGACTTGCTAACAGCAAACTCAGGCCGGGTTTCCCGGCTCCGATTTCTGAGCCGGTACGTCTGATTGGCTCGTGTGGCAAACACCGTTGGCTGCCCATCCAACCGCCATTCCTCCCATTCAGTTTTGTTCAAGTAAACCCCAGGGAGTGACTCAAAATTGGTTTATAAGGGCAATGAGATGTAAGAGGATCTTCTGAGGGGGGCTTATGAGAACAAGTTTTATCCTTGATACAAGAGAGCAAAGTCTGAGAAGGAGAGCTATCCTCTACTGCCTGCTCTGGATATGTCATATGAGGACATGATACATGAGGCCGTGGTAGCCATTTTGCAACCATGAAATAAAGCCAAGAGAACTACAGAGAAACTAACAGAAGAGGGCTATAACATCCTTGAGCTGACGAATTAACCAACCCTGGAGCCACTTACCTTTAGACTTCTTGTTACATGAGATAATTAGGTATCCTTTCAGTTTAAGCTACTTTGACTCAGGTATCCTGTTACTTGAAGCCAAAAGGATCCTGATCGATATAGTATAGCTCATCTTTTCAGGCCAGGTCACTCAGGTCCTAGGTCACTAGCTGGCTACCTGGCAGATTGACCACTGTGGAGTCACACACTTATCTCCAGTCTGTGTGTTCGTTCCCCTCCCCAAAACCTTTGTTAAGAAAAGTTTTAAACCTACTGAAAAATTGAGAAAATAATACGATGGACACTCAAATATCCTTCACCTAGATTCACTGGTTGTCACCATTTAGCTACGTAAGTTCATTGTACATGTTTCCATCTATATGGGGGGTATTTTTTGCCTGAATTGTTTAAAAGTAAGTTAGAGATTTTATGAAGCTTCACTCCAAGGACTTCTGCATTTATCTCTTAAGAAGCACACATGCTTCTATGTAACTAAATTGTCATTATAATAGGGTTAATATTGATTATATTATTATCTAATATAAAAATCTTATTTAGTTTTCCTAGACACATCCTTTGGAGCTTGTTTGGTCTTAGCTTTTGTTCTTATCCATGGATTCATCTAGAATCACATGCTATTTTAATGGTCACATCTCCATAGTCTTCTTTATTCTAGAACAGTTCTCTTGCCTTGTTTATTTTGTTTGTTTGGTTCGGTTTTTGTTTGTTTGTTTGTTTGGTCTTTTCTATCATTGACTTTCAGGCGAGTTCTTTTATAAAATGTCCCTAAATTTGGATTGTCTACTTATTTCTTCAGAATTTGATTCAAAGATTTTTAGCAAAAAACTCTACAGAGGTGATGTTGGGTCTTTCTCAATGTATCACAAGAGGCACATGATGCCATTGTGTCCTGTTATTGGTCGTGTTAAGTTCAATCAGAGGATTAAGGTGCTGCCTGCCAGATTTCTCCATTGTAAAGGCATTTTTTTCCTGTTTATAATTAATAAGTAATCTGTGAGATGGTACTCTAGAAATCTTGTTTGCCAACAACTTTTATTCAATGTTTTAGCATTCATTCATAAGCTTTCCCTGAATCAACGATTATATTAGTGATGACAAAAAATCACAATTTTTCTAATTCTATCATTTCTTCTACGTTTATTATTTAGTACTACATTTTTTAAGAAAAGGATCTTCCCTCACACTATCTAAATTTTCTTGAGTTTCATTATGAACTCAGATTATTTGTTCCCACCAATTTTCTTTTTGATTTTCAGGTGTCCCAAATTTGGCCCCTTCCCACAAGTCTGTGTCCTTTTGACATTTTCCCATCAGTTTTTTAAACACTTCTTTGCTCTCCAGCAGAGTAAGTCCCAAGCTCACCACATACTTTGGACCATGCTCCAGACCTGGAGGCAACCATTTTTCCTAGGAGACTTGGTTTTTCCTGTTAGTGGAAATCAGTTCCTAGTGACCAAGAACTGGTAGTAAGAGTGCTCATTACTACTGGGCTGTCACTTCTTCTAGGCCCTTTCAATAGATGGAGACAGGAAGTTTATTTTATTTTAAATGATGACTTTATCTTGATTCCCCCAATTCCACTCTAACACTCTTCCTCTTTTCTCCCCACGCCATACTTTTATCTCCTTTCTCCCACAGTGAGAACACTGGTTTTCACCAACATCAATATACTTACTCATTTGCTCCTCCTTACAATATACCCAATAGCACCCACATAACTGCATCAATGCCACTACCAACGACACACATACTAATGAAGTTCAAGATTGTTTGCAGCTTTGTTTTATCCTTAGAATATAGCCCACTAAAGGTAAAGGTCTGTTTACAAGCCTTTAAATCTTGACATAGGCTCATGTGTCTCTCTCTACATCCAATGTTAGTGTTCTCCTATCCATGTTGATTTGATTTTTCCTTTGTGGTAGCGAGCTTTTTAAAAACTAATTTTTTCCAGTTTTATAATCAACATATAACATTATATACATCTAAGATGTACAACCTAATGATCTGAGGTATGTGTATATTGCAAATGATTACCGCAGTAAGTTTAATTAAAGTCCTTAACAAATGAGCGTGTCATCCTTTTGCAGCGACCATGCTAGGCTTTTCTACACCATTCCCATTTTAGTATATGCGTGCCTACATGAGCAATTTAATTTTTTGAATATGTAAAACAGTAGCATAATTTAAAAGTCAAAACTATATAGAAAGGCAACTTAGAGAAGTTTTCTTCAACCCCTATACCTAACCAATTTTATTAGTTTCTTGTTTATCCTTTTTCTTATTTGCAAATATATGCTTATGTGCATATACACACAATTCTTAGTTTGTCTTTATTTTTATTCAAATGTCATTATAGTATTCTATCTATACTCCTTTGCACCTTCTTTCTTTCCACTTCAGATAGTTTTATGGCATATATATACAAGTCTTCTATAGCACTAGTTTTCCACTATGAAATTTATTTTATTATATTTGCTTTCTCAACTATATTTGGTATTTAGAAAGGTTTTATTTTAATCATTAATTTTATACTAATGCTAAAATAACATTAGCTCCCCCATCTTATATTTGTTTTTTTTCTATTGGCTTCCCAACAACATTGAAATCAGTTAATAATTGCTTCTTTCCTCTCTCATCCCCACCCACCAGAATCTCATTTGAATAAATATTCTTTCACTACATCAGTAACTAGCAAACAATCAACAAGCATATCCTTCTTTTTAATCTCTCTTATCATTTTTGCCCTTTTAAAACTATTGTATAGTATCTACTTTGCCTGGACATCTACCCTCCTTACAACCATCAGTTTTATGGGTAGATAAATATTTAATGCTCACCATCAGTTCTTATGCCAATGTCTTTCCATCTTTGTTGTCTTAAAAAACCTTTCTTTAGTAAATTCCTCAAGAACAGCACATGGGAGCAATATTCTTCGTTCCTTTTATGTTCATAATTTCTGTCATATTGGCCGGCTATAAAATTTTGGGCTTTCTTCGTTCCTTGAATATCTTCAGTATAATACTTCATTTCTCCTGGAATAAAGTTCAAAGACAATCTTATTTCCTTTGCCATATAGGTGACTGAATATTTTTACTAGATGTCCATATGAATTTTTTCTTTCTTTTTCTTCTTTTTTTAAATTCCAGAACTTCTTTTTAGAATATATCTTGACATCCATCATTCTGGATTGATTTTCCTAGGCGCTAGTATCAAATTTCTTTTTATTACCAGAAAGCTTTTTTAAACATTAGCTTTTTCAATTCAAATGACTTTTCAGTTTCCATCGTTTTTATTTATGTCTTTGTGGATCTTCTTCTATGTAGCTATGTGAATGAAAGTGCAGAGCTAAAACTATACCAGCTCTTTTAGATCTTATCTTGTGCCCCACACACCCACATTTTCACTAGAGTGTGCAAAACCGCTCCTGGTTTCGGTTCTTCTCAAATTAGTCTATTTTGCATTTCAGTGAGTGTGGATTGCCAGTTTCAGAGTTCTCCTGTCCTCAGGTCTGTCAGAGACCTCATTGCCCCTCCTGCACCAATACTGACACAATGTGGCTCTTTAGCTCTTGGTAGTTTTCTTCCACCTGCTCATAAATTGGGGTTCATGGGGATATCTTGTTCACATAGCTTTTTTTAAGATGTTGACATTGGGCCTTGGATTTGGCCATTAGAATTGATCTGTTCTTTCTAAGGGGGCAGGGGGACATGGGGAGATTTCACACTTCAGTGCTGCTGCTATCATCTTCCCTTAATTTTCTCCATTGGTTTATTTGTTCATTCATGTATTGAACAAATAATTTCGAGCCCTGAATTTTGCAACATCTTTTGCCTCTTCAGATTCTGTTGGTGCCATTACCTTTTAGGACCCAATGCCACTGTGATTACTTGATTCCATTTGTCCCATAAAAGTCTGCCATCTCATGCTGATCATTCATTATGAGGGCAGGCAAGAACCCTCCTCCTGACTGCCTCTGGGAACAGCTACATGCCATGTGTCTCTTGCTTCTCTTATCGCTTCTGGACTCAGATAAAATACCATAGCACAGGGCATTTAATCTGGCTCCCCAGATGGCTGCTGAGTATTGCATAAAGCAACATGTGGCCTAGGAGAATTAACTCTCTATGGGAGGCAAAACATGACCAGTAGGGACCAGAAAAAAGAATGAAACTGGGCAGAGAGATTCCCGTCCCTTTTCCCTCCCATGGACTACTACAATGCATGGTTTCTTTGCATGAGGCTCGTAGAGGCATCATCTGCTAGCCAAGGGATGCTCCATGACATTGTACCCACTGCATTTAGAGGATGTGCCTGTTCTAACTCACATGGGAGTCAGATAGAGGCCAGCGGCTGCCCTGCCCAGGTACAGAGGTGTATAAACAATGACGGCATCTAATGCAAGGCAAAGGAGCTCAGAAATCACCCAGCCTGACTCACCACCCAGGTCCTTCTGTTGTGTCCTTACCTGAAGGTCTACACTCTGCTGGACTCATCCCCAGGAGGAGGTACTTCACTAGCTCATGTTTAGCTCCAATTGTTTGAAAGTTTGGCCTTGTTCTTTCTGTTTAATAATTTTTAAGTCATATTGATTGATTTGTAATTTATAAATAATATAAATTATGTTACCCTATGACTATAATTACATATAAACTATAATATAACCAGTAAACTACAAATATTAATATAATCTATAAATTATAATGTACTATATTATGCAGAGCATATAATATAGTATATTATCAAAATATACATAATTACAAATTATATTATGTTCAATAATATTTTTATATAAATAATCATATACTATAATACATATTATAGTATATATAATTATATAATATGCTATATTTTATTATTATAATTTATAATTATTTAATTATATATAATATTTAGTATAGTGTATAATTTTTATTATATATTATATAATTACATTGTTATATAATAGAATATAAAGTATAATTTATAATTTCATCTATAATTAAACCTTGGTTGGTTTAAAGTTAAATGAGTTTTGACAAATACATACACAGTTGTGTAACCAGCAACACAATCAAGATATTTTCATCACTCCAAAAAGATCCCTTATGCCACTCTAAGTCAAATGCCCCCCACTTACCCCAGCAACTCTGGTCTGACTTCCATCCCTAGAATTTTCCCTTTCAGAGAATGGCATACAAATAGAACCATACAATATGTAACTTTTGTACCAGACTTCTTTCACTTAGCATAGTGCTCTTGTGATTCAGTCATGTTGTTGCACACAATACTTTATATTGCTGAGATGTATCCCATTTAACCCACTGAAAAGATAAATTAATTAAAGAACCTATGAGATCGCGTGCCCATCGCTGACACAGAGCAGACATATTCCTGATATCCCCTCTGGTGACCAACCCCATTCAGACCACCAGAAGTGCTTCTCCACATCCTTGCCTTCTGTCCTGGAAACAAAAGGTGACTTTATCCAAAGGTGATGAAAAATTGTGGGTTGTCCTGCTGCCAACATCATGGAAGGACTCTGCTTAGGAGTACAAGAAGAATTTCAACTCTGGAAGCATTTATGTAAGAGAAAAGACAAATTAATTAACTTGTCAAATCCTTCCTCTCAGAGGTCATGAATGCTATAGATTCTTGCATAATAAAGTATCATATCCCAGGAGTGCTGAGCATCTGTTTTCTTGCTTTCTTTCAGTTCTAGTTCCTGGAGCTGCAATATTCACACAGTCCTGCAGTATCTGCCATCGTTACACATGGCAGCCAAAGACCATTTGCCATATTAAACAATATTGTTTTAAAATCTTTCTTATACAGTCTATAGCACATTTGAAATATGAAGCATAATACCAATTTTGGCATTAACAAAGAATGGACACTGAATTTAAGAATTACAGGTAATTTTATGCTTATGAAAATATTCCACAAGATATAATTACATTTAATAACTAACTCAGCTTTCTTTTAATATTTTTGAATTTTTAATTTTCATTAATTATTATTATTTCTAGTTTGTTCCTTAATTTTAATAGATAATTTTGGATATTTTAGAAGAAAAACAACTTCTTGAGACCATATAGGAAAAATTATTTTAATTTTTCAATATTTCCACATTTACTTTAATTGTGTTTTTGTGAAGTATATGCAAACTTGGAATCTTTGGAATATGGTGACATTTTATCTTCTAATTCTATAGGTCACTAAGAATGAAAGCAAGATGAGAATGGACTAAAACCACCAAATATGAAAGTGGAGCTCAGCAAAATAAGGGCCAAAAAGAAGTAAGAAGAACATACACATAGGTGATATGCCTCAGTGTTTTAAATTGCAGAAAAGGAAAGTAAGAAGACTTCTGCTAACACAACTGACATACAATTCACAAACAGGCATTAAAATGCTTTATTTAATGAAGATTTAGTTACTGAGCAAAATAATGAAAATAAAGAACAAAAGTAGTCTTAGTAAATCTACAACTTGAACAAGTCAGATGAAATACCTGCGATATTATGTCCTTTACTGATGAAGTTCTTTTCCCGATCAAAAGAAGACAATGAGAGAGATTAATTTTTCATATAAAATTCACAGCTAAGAAGAAACAAATGCAATTCTGGCCTGCCATTAGAAGATAAAGAAATTGCAAGAAAATTGGCACATTGGGTAAAAAGATGAAAATTCTGGATCGTCACTGTTTGTTGGAAAGTCATCCCGGAAAAAGTCTATCACACCCTTCTGAAATCATGAGAATGCTTCCATAGAAACCCAAGTCTCTTCAAATGATTGGTTATGAATTTTCCATTGGACAGATATGGGAGAAAATGTAATAGGACATATTAAAGTAAAATGTTTCTCAAAGGGAGAAGGAAATTGTAGAAACTTTTTTAATGGAACTGTTTTAAGTTGAAAAACAAAGTCTTTGTTACTATTATTACATATTTCACAGCCATATGAAAATACGAGAGCTGCAAAAAAGCCGGGGACAACAGCACATGATCAATAGTAATCAATGAAGAAACCAGTAAACAAGTACATACAGATATAAAACATCACTGTGATATTTTTCATGGAGTAGTAATAGATATTCCTTATGTAGCCAAGCTTTGTGTGACATGTCAATATTCATAGAAAATAATGGAAAGAGAAATTTGATGACCACATGACAAACATTTAAGATAGATAAAAACTAATTTTTAAAAATCACACTTAAAAAGGAGAATCCAAAATAGTTTTAAAAGAGAAAGAAGAAATTACACATAAGATTTAAAAATCAATCGCTAATTTAACCAGATTGTATTAGGATGAATCTTATTCAACAAGTAATATTTATCATATTGTTGAACTATCAGAAGATAACGATTGAGGATGTCAAAATTAATGAATAATTTCTTGGTTTTATATGCATTGTAAAAAGGTGATACAAAAATAACCTTGAATTTCAGGCATTGATTTAGAAGAATGAGGGCAAGCTAATGATAATGGCAATGGATAAGGAAGAAGCGTTTTTTAATGAGCCATCCATAATGCACCATTTGGATTTCTTATTAAGAGACATGTTTTCAACTGTGCCAATAAGTGATGGCATATTTGGAACAATTCAATGATTACCTAGGATATTTTCTGTATCTCCCCGAAGATGAGACACATATTTGCCACTATGGCCACTTTTGGAAACTCAAAGGGAATGCTGAGTAAAGCCATGAAAGCAGTAAAAGTTAAAGTACACAAGGTACCAAGACGCACTAGAGATGTACAAGAAATAAAAGATGATCCTTAAGTAGAGAGAAATGTGATCTTTGACAGAAAATTATTTTTGAATTTGCACCATCTCCAGTTATCTGATATGAACTGTTGCTTTCTGTTAACAAAGTTAGCCAAAGTTTGCAGAAATTCCAAAAACTAAAACTGATAGGCTATTTGTCTTTTTCTCTAAATTAAAATAAATGGTGAGTGCCATATGTAATAAATGTGACATTCCCATAAAATATAAGAAAACCAGAACAAGCAAACAGTGATTGTATCACTATAAAGGAGAACGTTCATACACAAATAATCACCAAACTATTTTCTATTGAGTCTATTTTGCGGTTACTACATATAGATCAAGGGATAGTGAAAGAGAGATTTGAATAAATCACAGAACATATTGCCATTTTGGGGTCTTACAATAAATACTCCAGTCTTGAAATTTCTGAAAAAAACTTAAATATTTTATGGATCTAGATATTGCTTTCAGAGAAGGTGAAAATTGCAATGCAAGTGATAGTAATTTATATGATGAAATTAGAATATTTTATGTTTTATATTATAATAATTTACATAAGACCCCATCATACTATTTGAAGCTTGTATGTAAAACCCATTGTTGATTTGTGACTGTAAGTGGTACCACAATAACTTTATTCATAACTTCTGTTGCTATTGGCTAAACAGTAAGTTTTCTCCATACTAAAATTAATTTTAAAATAAAAATACAATAATTAAGTTGACTAATTTGGCATTACAATCATTAGAACTCAAAAATCCTGATTATAGCAATGTGATTTTGCTAGAATGAAGATAAGAAGAAATAAATTTTATGTAATAAATATGTTGTCATACGTATAAATGATATATGACTTTGTTAATATTCATCCAAACATCAGCCAAATAGCAGAACTCCCAGATATGTGCAAACAATTAAAGATCGGTCAACTTGCAAGTTTGGTGACCTTCAGTCACATAAAAACTTATTTCCTAAATCTCATGTTAAGTGGGCTTACCCTAATAAAGTAAACTTTTTTAAAAGGACAATAAAAGGCCTGTATTTGACTTTGTTTCCAAGGTGGAAGGATAGAATGTATTTTATTACATGTAACAGGTTGTTAATTTGTTTATAACTTCTAAATACTTTGACATACAGTTCTACATTTATATTTTTGCACCAAGGCCACAAATTTAGAGGTGGGTCTGATTGAGCTAATATAATAATTAATGCCAATGGGAACTGCTGTTTATGAAGTGCTTGTTATAGGCTAGGCACTGAGCTAGGTATGTTTTATACAATAGGTCACAGGTAAATATTCCGGTCTCATTTTTACAGCTGGGAAAACTGAGGCTTAGAGGGGTTAAGCCACTCACCCAAACACAAAGCTGAATCAAACCGACACTTACTGTGCCCTCCCTGCGCTGAGACTAGCTGCTAAGTGCTGACAGAACACTAGGAAATGGGCCTTATAAAATGCAGGGCCTCTTTGGGGAAATATGGGTCCCTCTGCCCCAATTCGTGCTGCTTGAAATTCCACCACTGTGGTTTTTTAAAACCTTTCCCATCTCCAAAAGAAACCAACAGAAATGCAAATACCACCAGGGGTATAAAATGCTAGCATGTGAAGCCAGTATTATTTCTCATATTTTTTCCCACCAAAGAAACCCATCAGACCCAGAGTGAATTCCTAATCCCCAGGATAAACTTCCCTCAAGTCTTGTGCTGTCTCCTTAAAATCATGCATATGTTTTTCTCCAAACTATATATATCTTTTTAATATAAAAGTGTTTTCCCTCCTGATCTTCAAATAAAAATGATGTTGCAGAAGAGATTCCAATATGTTCCTCCTAGAGTTCAAGGCCTTAAGAGTTCAAGGACTTAGAGTTAGTTTTTGGAATGTCTGGTTCTCTGGTTTGAAAGGCAGAGCCTTAACCTGCTCTTAGTGGCCACCTGGGTAGGGTTTCCTTGACCCTTAGGTGAGATCAAGGCCCTAACGAAAAAGGGCAAGCTGGGTTCACTGCTTTCCAATTTAGTTCAGGATCCTGCTGTGTTTGTCTTCTATTTTCCTGGCCCTCTTTCATCATTTCAGAGTCTATCTCTTACTGTTCCAAAGGGAGGTGAACTCCCTGTCCTTATACATCTGCAAATGGATCAGACAATGGCTTGGTTGGAGTGCTATGGAGGAGGTGGAGGTGAGGTAGGGTATCAAGTGATGGATGGAAGAAACTTTTCAAATGATCCTGATAGCAGTATTTTCAAGAAAAATTTACCCCATTCAATAAACACATATTCTGCACTTTGCTAAGTGCCAGATTCTACACTAGGCAGTGGTGGACAGGACGGTCTTCCTGAAATTCCATTTGGTAGGGAGAGAAATGAACAAGCAAGTAACTACAATACAACCTAGGGGCTCCCACAGGAAAAGCCCAGAAGGCATGGAAGCTCAGAGGAGGGGGCACCAAGCCTGGAGCAGTGGAGATGGAACCTGGTAGGCTTCCAGGAAGAGATACCATTTACACTGAGGTGTCAGGAAACGAACAGGAGTTTGTCCAGGTCCTTCTGAGAGCCCCTGTAATTGGGGTCAGTTTCAGCTAGTTTCAGGTCCCTTCTCTGCCCTGCTGCATTTTTGTTTACCCCGTCTACATGTCAGCTCAGGACAGTTAAAGACACAAGTGCTGACTTTTTAATTATCACTTGTAACCACGGAGGTGTACAGAGACCAAGTAAGTGGTCCACCTCATTTTACACAACTACACCAGATTGCAGGTTTTTGGCTTGGATGTTACTGGGCAGGTCTTCAACTCACTTTAGATATTCACAGCTGTTTAACCAAGAGTTGCGGAGGGGTGTGAATCATGCTGCATTTGCCTCCTGGGCTGTGAGCACAAAGGAAAGAAAATATTATTAAGGGAAGAAGCAGGCCCCTCCTCATGGGCATGCGTTGTTTGGTCGTCATGCAGGAGACAGCAGAGCCAATAATCCATCCAGTCTGCAAAATTGCCAGCTAATAAAACCAAACCCTTTGAAGTGGCTAATGAATACACTCTTTTTAACTTACTGCGATCTCATCGCTGAGAGCTGTGCAGTTGCTCCTGGGCAGAAGTTTCGCTAATGTAGGGATGTTCACTGGCCACCACATCAAATATTTATTAAGTCACAGATGGGAATCTACAAAGAGTTTGCAGAGAGGGGTCGCGTCTTTCTTTGGTTCTAGAGGAAGCACATCAGCACTGCAAAATGCAAATCCACACATGCACACCTTTAAGCTCACGCGAATGGCTGCTGACCCATTTTAAACAGGTTAAATGGGGCCCGATTTAAAGAAAGCACTTTTTTCCCTTAAAGCAAAAGTACTACATTTTCACTGGTAACATTTCTAGAAAGTACCTTTATGCTAAAAGAAGACAACTTACCCATAATTTCACGATCCAAGTGTACTGTGCCAGTCTTTTAAATAAAAATTAAATCATACTGTACCCAGGGTTCTATATGTTTTACTCTTTGGCTTTTCTTACTTAAAAATAGATTCTTAACATCGTTACATAACACTGAGTGTTTTTCTACAGCATGCTTTTATGTAGTTACACGGTATTCTACTGTATTAATGTGTCATGATTTTCCAACCAATCTCTTGGATATTTAAGTTGTATCTAGCTTTCCACTATGATGTGATGAACATCCTTATAATTAATTATTTGTGCCCAGTTTTGATATTTCCTCAGGAAAATGAGTGGAAAAAGGAATTGCTAGGCCAAAGAGTTAGCTAGTCTGATAATACCCGTTTACATTTCTAGGGTCAGAGCATGGAGAGGGTGGGGCTATCATCTTTACTGGGCTGTCAGCGCGACCATCTCAGGTGCGATGGTCTAAGGAGAGGTCACTGAGAGCTACAAACTGGTCTAGGAGTTTGGGGGTTGGTTGGTTGGTGAATGTCTTTGTTTTTGTAACAGCCTCCTTGAAACTTGAACTTTTTTCCTCTTTAATTTAATGGCTATCTCATTTCACTAACCTCCCATCTTTATTTAGTTACACTGGACAGAAAGAGGGATCTCTTCAATGATAAACAGCAGGGCCTGGGTTCAATAATGATTTATGGCTCGCCGTTTTGCATTGCTAGTAACCACAGTTATGATGCTGGGTCTATCAATACCCTTTTCCTCTCACAACAGAAGGCAAGCTGTTTCCTGCAATTGAAGTCTCCTAGAAGGGAGGTGCAGTGATACATAGAAAAAAAAGTAGAGTAGGGGGTTCTTAAGATAAGATTACCAGGTTTTTGTCTTGTCAAGTAAAGATACTAGAAAACCAAAATACAATGAACAATGGCCATCTACTTTCATTGGATAATCACTAAAGAATGATCATTTTAACACACACACACCCCATATAAAAAAAAAAAAGATGGTGATAATTCCAGAATAAAGCACATTCTTACCAAGAAATAACAACTGGCATTCTCGCACTGACATGCACATTGTCCTTATTTTGTTTTTCACAAAGAATTTGGGAACAGCATTTTCGACTGCTGTCGGTCTGTGGACCATCCCTTGAGAACCGCTGTCCTACAGACTCATGACCATCTCTCCTACATGTAGCAGGGTCTGCCCTAGCCCATGTCTTCCCTGGACAAGAGAGCAGGAGAGGATCCTTCTGGTCTTGCTGGGGGTCTCCTCCTACGTGTACTTGCTTGGTCTGCAAGGGGCTCCCAGATTGTGGTAATTTGGGGTACTGTTTTTCATGATTTCCTCATACCTACAAACCACTTATATTATTATTTATTTAGTATTTGTGTTGAATCAACATTTCTTATTTTAAAAATAAATGTATTTCAAAGGGAAACATAATATCTCAACCATAAAGGGAAAAAACCAGTATTGCTCGTCATAAATAAAGCAAAACTTTGTTATTAGAGCCAAGATCTAGTTTACCTGTTAAAGATTCTCAGACTGAGTCATACACTTTCTTGGGAGAGAGAGAGAGAAATTAGCAAGTGGAAGGGGTAAAGAGTCTGGCACAAATAATGCCCTCTTTTTATGAGCTGGTACTCTATACCACAGCTTTTATTACAAAATCACAAGCATGTTGATTCTGTAACATAACAATATCACACTCAAGCATGGTGTAGGTGACATTTTAGGTGGAAGGTTCAAATTGTTGTCCATCTCATGCAAGATATTCACGTGCAAGGTCCGGCATGACTTCTGCCAGAACCTGTATATCAGAGCAGATGTGAGACTTTGCCTGGGACAGAACGAAAAGGATGGAAGGAGAACTGAAATGGAGATACACTTCTATGTGAGGTCATTTGTGTGTTTTGATGCTCAATCCGCGTGCTGCTGCTGGGGTCCCACAATTTGCAAAGTACCCATAATGAGGAAAGAGAACGGGACTTGGTTTTGAGCCCTGGCTGGGCCACTTGCTGATACCAAATCCTCAGGCAAAGCACTTCACCTCTTCTTCAAACCTCAGCTTCTGTAAGGAGTAAGTGAGAATGGTTAAAGCATTTTGTAGTCTCTAAAACGCCATCCATGTCCTGAAGGCTGATGCTCACTTGTGGGAGTGTTTTCATTTGTGAGTATTAGATCTTTCCTCCAGGGGCCCAGCATAGACTTCCAGGCCAAACATCTCACCAGAGCCTAAAATAAATAAGTGGATTAAAGCCTTTTAAATGAATTACTGGATCCCACATCACATGGGATAAGTCCTAGAGGACTGAACTGAGCATTCTTAAGAATTCCGATTATTTGATTAATGGCTGTAATAATCAGGAGGATAGGCACGAACCACGTCTGATCTGTTCACATCTATTTCCCTTGCAGCTAATTCAGTGTGTGGCACCTCAGAGATGCTCCATAAATGTTGAGTGCATAAGTGAATATGTGAATGAATGAATGAATGAAATAACATCTCTACATGAGACCTCAGTTTTTGTAGTCGATACCCGTGGAGTTTTGCCAACCAGTACTGTATTAATAGTGTTTCTAACTCCCTATTTTTTATGACACTTTGACATCTTGGGGCCTTGCAGAACTCGGGAGGGATCGCCCCTCCCAGAGGTAGCTAATTCCTAGAAATAGCAAACCACTTGCCTGTTGTGCACACTCTTTTAATATGCAGCCCAATCAATCCCGAGTCCATACCCCCATTCACCTCCTGCAGTCCTGGACAGTGGCCCTCTGCCCTAAATCACCCCAGGGCCCTGTAACCAGACAACTAGGGACCGCCCCTGCAGCCCAGAACCCACTGAAACTATTCAAATTATCCCAGCTATCCAATTCTAAACCTGCTCCGCTGTCTACCCTTCCTTGCCCATTCCTTCCCCTTTAAACCACTGTAAAGGCTTCTGCCCATGCTTTCTTTTCCTGTCTCCTGTCACTTCCCCCACGTGGCCCTCTGCAGAGCAGGGCGGGCCCCCTCCTCTTGGGAAATGTGGATAAAAAACTATGTTTTCAATGGCAATCGCCTCCTGATGTGTTGGCCTGGCCAGACCTGAATAAAAATGAAATCCCAGGTTCTTTTTAAAACAATATCAACCCCGAGAATCCACCCCAACCCCAATCTCATGATTAAAGAGGAGTTGTGCCTCCAGCTCAGGGAGGAGTATACAGCTTAGATCTAAACCAGTCAACGTATCACATCTTGTCACATGATTGTCTCAGAGATGGACACACGGCCACATTAAAGTTGCAATCAGCTTCTTGCTGGGATAAATACTCTTGACTTTTTTTTCCCTGCTGCAGTAGAAACTGGGGAAGTTTTAGGTCTGGAGCTGTGCCGCCGTTTTGCTAGCTAGAGGCAGAAAGCCTGCCTGAAATGGAGCCCTCCAGAGAAAGCAGTGCTGAGAGATTGAGGGAAAGAAAGCAGTGCCATCATTGAAGTCAACCTTTCTCCTGGGCTTTCCACTCACCTGTCTTTAAGCCCATTTAGATGGGGTTTTCTGTACTGACAAATAAAAGATTCCTAACTACGTCTTCTTTCCCCTTTTCTTGACATCCAAAGTCATGTCTGGAAATATTTAAAAGCTGCAATTTGATTGAATTCAGTTCCACGCTTAGTGTGGGCCAGGCACAGTGCTGGGCCCTTAGTAACACGACATCTTAGACGACCCTGGAAGAGCTTCAGTTTCTATGGGCAGACAGACCTGCAAACAACCAGGGAAAGCGCAATCAGCACTTTCACAGGGGTTCAAGCAAAGGCCGTGGGGCGGGGAAGGAGCTATTAAATCTGCCCGGAGGTCACCGCTCTTCAGGCCTCTAACAGTCCCAGCCTGGACTTAGCCGGGTCCAGGGGTTGTGTCCCCCACTTGGAAGAGCATCGTGCATTAACATTTGACAAGGGCTTCCTCTGTCACTGTGCTCATGCTCACTTCTTTCTCTCAGCTCCTTCATAGCACAGATATTATCCCCATTTAAGAGATGAAGATTCCTCTATTTGCAGGCTTAGCTAGTGTAAACATAAGCAACCCTACTCAACCCTGCGGTAGACCCTGAACCCCCGGTGTCACATGTCTGAGCCCAAAGGCCACACACTTCCTTGCTGAGCCGCGCCCCGGGATTTGCTGCGTGCTCCCAGTGTGCCAGACTGCACCCCATAACTGCAGAGGAGGAAGAAGCTTTCCCAAAGCACTCCTTATTTTACGGCAGCATTTGCTATAGATTCTTTTAGCACACAGTACCTGGCGGACAGTACTCAACTTAGACAAATCTTTTTAAGACACAAGTTATTGTGAGCACCACAGCTAGTGCATGAAATGAGGTACACCGGTGAATGTGTGCCTCCTTGCCCAAGCCCCCAAACTCTCCATGGAGACGTCTCCACCCGGCCGTCCTCCGAGGTGGCGCAGCCGAAGGTGGCATTAAGCAGCGAAGAACCTCCGGCCACCGGCTATTGGGATCGCCTGCGGTCAGTCGGAAGGGGCTCCACAACGTCTCGAATTGCACCTTGGCTTTCAGCAGAGCACGTGGGGCTTCTCAGGAGCTCATCCTGCCTCATGGAGGCGCCGGAGGCAGCCTGAGCCCCAGGCACATCGGCCACCTTGGCACACTTCCTTCTTAAGCCTCATATTGGCTTGTCAACCTCATCATCTCAAACCAGTTGAACAAACAATTGATTAGACTGGCAGCCCCTCTGGATGCTGCAACTTTTATTTAAAGGGCCATTGGCTTTTCCATTTTCAATTACACTGTAATGATTTTCTTCCCCGAGGAAAAAGGGTGCATCTTTCAGCTTGGGTAAGAAGTGTATTATATGGATGTGGGCATGCAGCTTGTCATATACTGGCTCTGAATATTCATAGGCTCTCCTCTCTTACACATTTCACATCAAATCTGTGTGAGGAAATAAGTATTTCACTTTAAAATCAAAGCTGAATAGGATGCTTTTAAATCATCATTAGGTTTTTATTATAAATGAATGCATTTATATTAAATGTAGATTAGAATTACATATAATTCACACAATACATAATTAGATAACTTGCTTTCTTCCCTTAATAGTTTCTCAAAGATATTTTTATGATCACTTAATTTGGAGTCTTTTGAAATAGATGTGAATAGACATATTGGATTTTGTAGCACGTTACTGCCTGCTTTATCTCAAAATTATTACTTTAGGTTTTTAACAACTCACAACAGCCTTAATTTTTCCTGATACTTCTTTTCAATGATTGAGCAGGAAAACTGGGATTTTACTACCCTGCTAGGTTTTTCTTTTTTTCACAGATCTCCTTGGAATTCAGTTTGGGCTCTTGTAAAATCCTGATTTTATTTGTTCACTTGTCATAAGACATATACAAGTCTTACTAGTGACAGAGACCCCCGTTTGCCAGTGCTCACCCTGCACCTGGTACATCATAGCCTGTTCAAATCTCAGAACAAACCTAGGAGGCAGACCCAATTTTTTCTCACTTTATAGTTGAGGAAACGGAAGCTCAGCAAGTTCAAGATGCCTGGGCCAAGAAACCTTGCTCGTAAGAAAAGGAAGTGCATGACCAACTGGACCTCAAGTTCAGTGCCCTCTCCTGCCCATTGATTCTTTCCTTTTGTTATGTACCGAGCCCCTTGGAGGTCCCGTACGCTGGGGATGCGGCGGGGAACAAGACGGACACAGGCCCCTGCTCGCGAGGAGCCTGCAGGCCCCCACTGGCCGGCCGAGCCGGAAGGTAACCCCGGACGCGCGCGCACGGAGGCGGTGGAGGCCCTGCCTCTGGCACGACTGGACTCCCGTGTTGGCTTGAACCCGCTGCTGGAGCATTTCTGTTAGGGGCTCCAGTTCAGTGTCCCTGTAAGTCCTTCATAAATGTTCACAGTCGTTTGACATCTAGGCTTCCAAGGGGGCGGGGACGGGGGGGGGATGGAAAACACCCCACGTCACTATCCCTCTGCAAGTGCTCCCGCTCTGACCTTACCCTTGACCTCAGTCCCTCCTCCTTCCTCTTTCACTTGCAAGTGCCCGCATCAGTCTGTGGGTGGTTCCGAAGGCACAGAAGTTGCTGTCCTTTCTGGGGGCCAGGCCCTTCCCGCCGGCCACCTTCCTAGCCGCCGGCGTCTGGCTGGCCTCCCACTTCTGCGCGTGCCCTGACACAACAGGGAGGAGGAGAAGAGGCTTGCTAGCCCCTCGGCCCTGCCATCAGATCTGCAGGGCCTGCCTCTTGATCAGCAAACGAGGAGGGGAGATGAAAAGCCCCCGGCCCCGCCTGCTCTCTCCCGCCTTTGTCAGAACTGCGGCTCCAGCCTCCAAAGGTCCGGAGCGCTGTCGCGGCAGGAAGCCGAAGCGCTTTGTCCCCACACGCTGGCCGAGGTCCGCCCCACGCAGTGGCCCTGCCTGTCTTCCACGGGCACCTTTCATCTTCGTTTACAACCCCCTTCCAGAGCTTCTTCAATAATGGATGGACTTCTGAGTGGCACGTGCACGGCAGCGGCATGGCTGCATCGGGGTGGGAAGGAAGGGGAAGACCACGGCGACACCGCTGTGGTCCCCGCCTCCAGGTGGCTTCTGTTCTCTGGACGCAGAGGCTGAGATGAGGGACAGTCCTCAGAAGAGGCCGGTCTGTAATGGGGAGGGAGGGCACGGAGGAGGGCGAGGAGGAGGAGCTGGGCCAAGATGGGGTTCAGGAAAAGCCGGGTGTAGACCTGAGCCCACTGGTAGATCTGCAGGAAAAGTTGAAAACTTACGCAGGGGTGTCCAACCTTTTGGGTTCCCTGGGCCACACATACAACACACTAACAACAGCTGACGAGCTAAAAAAGAAAGCTTTGTGCATAATTTCCTTCATGTTGTAAGAAAGCTTACGAATTTGCATTGGGCTGCCTTCAAAGCCGTCCTGGGCCGCCTGCGACCCACGGGCCAAGGGCAGGACAGGCTAGACCTGGAGGTTGGCCCGCCCAGGTAAAGGGGCGGGGCTGTCATGCTTCCTCATCAGCAGGCCAGGTGCCATGCCACGCCCACCCTTAGTGTGGGCTGCAACCTCCCAGGCAGTGCCAAGTAGCAGAAAACAACGGTCCTGTCCCATTTCAAACGGTACCTGTGGTCAGCCTACAGACACCTTGAATTTAGCCCAGTGAGACGAGGCTGACCATAGGTACATTTGAAATGGGACAGGACCGTTGTTTTCTGTCCCATTTAAAACAGGACGTCGGGTCAGCCTAACCAAAGGCAGCCCCCCTGAGAAGAATCCAAGTATGGGGACCAGTAGCAGCCCCCCTCTGCAGCAGCGGGGAGGAGGTTCGCACGTTCTAAGGGCTGATGCAAGGTCAGAGATGAGGTGGGGGAACTTGACGTGGCCCAGATGGGGCTGAACCTTGTAAGCCAGGGGGAGGAGCTTAGACCTCATTTTCCCGTAGCCGGAAACCTTACTCAATGCACTCAGATGTGTACAGAAAACGTTGTCTCTACTTCCTTTCGTGGATCCAATCTTAAACTTCTCCTAAGTCCAGCAGAAACTTGACTTTTCCATATTTATACCTTAGTCACAGAAAAATGCCAGGAGGATTCGGCCCCTTTTCTCCCCCAAACTGGCCTCTGGGGCACGGGGGCTTACACAGGAATGCTTGTGGTGGCCAGGGTGCTCTCCTCTCATTACCTCCCTGCTGCTGGAGACTGTAAACTGGTGACCATGCCTGTTTATTCCTAGCAGAGCTCTCCAACCTCCAACACCCCGGTCCCCTTGACTGGCCCCAATGCAGCCCTGCAGCCCACCCATGACTCCTGTTCAACCCTGGGTTTGGGGGTCAGCCTTGCAGTCCCCAGCATTTCCATGGTCAGTAGTAAGCTTTCCAAAGAACTCCCCTACATCCCTCCACAGGACACAGGGGAACCTCTGGGTACCTTCCATTGCTACTAGGGGCCAAGGGCGGACTTGCGTGTGTGTGACTTCACTCTGCTCATGTCATGCCATCAGTTTTACCCTGAAGGGCCGGTCCACGTTGGCCTGGATGGCACCCTGCGAGGCGGTCTCCTCCAAACATCCAAATGAGGACCAGGAACCCAGGCGAAAGTCTCCCCTGAACTGACCGAGCAGGGGCAATTGGGCACATATGGGACCATGTCTGTCCCTTAGCCCTCCCTTCAGCCCCTGGAGAGGAAGGGGTTGGCTTCCCTCTCCCTGCGGTGTGGACACCCGCCATCACTTCTTCCAACAGGAATGAGATCACCATTCACTCTTCCCAGTCGGCTGTTTGACGCTCTGCTTGACCGGGAGAAGAATGATACATCGGCTTAATGTTCTCAAAGGAGTATTCCCGTTACAAACGCCATGACACGATCACTGCTGCTACAGTGCGGACACCGAAGGGCGCCGAGGATGGAAGCAGCGACAGCGGGGAGCTGGTGTGTAGTTCTCCGGGGGAGGCGCCGGCAACTCGAACCGGAGCTGCAGTGCAGTGGAGAGAACGAAGCAGATGTGATACATTTTCTGACGTAGATCAGCCCAGCAACCTACTCAACAATGTTTATGAAGCACAGGCCCTGGGAAAGCACCTAGATGAAGAGGACATGATCCCTGCACTCAGAATGCTTACAAATAAGAAAAAAAACCACGTAAACAACTAATCTCACTCCAGGTTAGCTCTGGAAGTACGTATAAGGGAGATGAGAAGTGGAAGTTACTAAGGGAAGGCTTCCTGGGTCCATCCAACTGGGTTTCGATACCATTATCCCCACAATAGCTGAGTGACCTTGGGTAAGCTACTGAACCTCTCTAAGTTTCAGTTCCCTCAAGCCAAAAAAAAAAAAAAAAAAAAAAAGATGCAATAATCGTCCACTTCATGGGGTTGTGAGGACTCAATGAGATTATATATAAGGCACTTAGGCTGTGAACTAGCCCATAACATAATATTTCTTTTATCATCTAACAACTTAATTGAGCACCTGTATTAGCCACACGTCCTTATTTCACTCCCCTGACTGTAGACTTCCCTGCATCGATAGGAGGGCTTGCAGACGGGGTGGTCTTCCATGGCAAAGACAGTGTCAATCAGCTGCGCCCATCTAGCACGTCTGCCTAGCGCCTTGCATCCGCAGCACCGCTGTGGCACTTCTCATCTGATGGGAAAGATAAGGCTTAAACCTGTGAATAAGCATGGTGTGTGCTAACAGGCTTATTCAACCCTCCCTATGGCCCTGTCACAGATGGAGAAACTGAGGCTCAGGGAAGGTAAATACCCAAGATCACACAGCAGATGTTGGTTGAACTCCAAAGCCCACACTTGTATGTAGGTGTTATCAGCCAGTCAGGGGCTACCTGTTGAGTGTCAGTCATGCACAAAGACACTGTACTGAGGTGAGGGTACTGAATTTGGTCTGGCTTTGACTGTGATATAGACCTGCAGGGGACAGAAGATTAAATGTGTGCCACTGTGGCTGGGGGGAGCATTGGGCATGGAAGTGACACAGAACAACTCGTATGATTCTGAAGGTGGGACATAGCATGGCTTAGGAGCAAGGGTGTGAGGTCAGACACACCGGTGGCAAATTCTAGTTCCACCATTTAACTAGCTGTGTGCCACTGGGCAAATTTATTTTACATTTCCATGCCTCAGTTTTCTCATCTGAAAATGCAAGGGAAATGCTAGTTCTTAGGGTAACTGAGAGCATCAAATGAAGGGACATATGTGCAGTGCTTTGTCAGTGCCTGACACAGAGCCAGTGCTTTAAAATGACAGCGCTATTGTGAGACTGGATAAAACTGGGTATAACTTGATGCCAAGCATCAGGGGTTTGCAGCATCTCCGTGTTTCTTGGCACAAGCCCTGACCCCATGAAAACGTACTCTATATAACCATTTTGTTCAACAAGCACCTCTCTGTGGAATGCAATTCTAAGGCAATTTAATTTTTGCCCCCTCTGTCCCTTTAAATCTTGCCCGTGGGGAGAGTTCTGCCATGTATGAAAACGTAGGCAGATGCCACAACTTCTCTGTTCACTCCCTAAGTCACTTGTATTCACCTTAATTCATAAAATGTTGTCTCAATTTGGTCATTACAATGCCCAGTCACCCTGTAATGATACAGCTGATATGACTTAAAGTTAAATGTTCGCTGCCCTGCCCCTTAGACCTGAAGTTGAAAAATGGGACGTTTGTAGGCTTTTGCGAGTATAGTAGACTCTCAATTAACTGGCACCCATGGGGATTGGCAGATACCGGGCAAATGTAAGTAGACTCTCGATTAACCAGCACCTATGCCGGATACATGCAATACTATTCCAGTTACTTGAGAGTGCCAGGTGCTTGAGTCTCGGTTGAAGGAGAGTACTCTCAGGATCCCTAACTCCTGCAGGGCTGGGCAGGCGCAGGAAGTAAGAAGCTCTCACTTGACAATGCCAATGTTAGACTTGGAAGTGTAAGTCTGACTCTTCCTCTAGAGGAGCTTTCTTGGGTTCTTTGGAGACCCCCCTCTCAAAGCAGCTTGCTCCTTCAGTATCCCCCATGTGAATGAATGCATTCCTGTCCTGGCTGATGACTCACGACTCCCCCATTACTGCCTGGGCTACTTGGAGTCTACTTCCAGCCTCCCTCTACCAGGTCCCCCTTGCCTCTTCTGGTGGCCCTCTTGGGCAGAGTGTAAGGTGGCCCCACACTGACGTTCTCTTACACGTGGGCCACATCTGATCACGGGAAAC
Organism: Lyroderma lyra; assembly: GCA_004026885.1. Lineage (NCBI taxonomy): Eukaryota > Metazoa > Chordata > Mammalia > Chiroptera > Megadermatidae > Lyroderma > Lyroderma lyra. The sequence continues at coordinate 129,412 of PVJL010001319.1, forward strand.
ACTCAAGGATTCTTTGCTCCGTTATTACTCTCGGAGAGTGATTATTCCCCAAGTGGCAGCCTTCCATTCAGCCCAGAGGCCATGTCCCTTAGATTTCTGAGACGCAGCTCACATCACCTGTCCACTGTCCACGGGGAACAGCGCAGGACTAGTTTGCAGCTCTTTGAGTAGTGTTCTTAAAGTCTCTTTCCTTGGGGTGGGGGCGGGGGGGAAGTACAGCCCCCACCTCTCCCCTTAGGGTGCAGAAATCCTCTAATCTCCAGCTAATGGCCCTCTTATACCCTTGAGGTGAGTAAGGGGCCTCAGCCACCTACTTGGAAAATGCTTGTAGCCCGCTCCAGCACCTCACTTTAGAATGTGCCTGGGCCAAAATTTCCCTTTTAATGTCCCATTACACTTACAGCTCTGAATGAGCTAATGACGCATTCTCCCTTGGGGTGGGTGGGAAGGCGCCCTTAAACAGCCATTATGAGCCCTGGGTTCTTCTCCTAACCTCAACCCAGTTTCTCCAGGTGACCTTGGAGCAGCCCTTGGGTCGCTCTGGGTCTCAGCTTCTCCTCTCAGTGAAATGGAAATCAAATCTCTGTTTTCACCCTCTCTCCGGGGAGGTATTGTGAGGCATAATAAGGCAATGCCTATAAAGTGCTTTAAGTACTTCGGGGAAAGACGTTGGCTAAAGACCAAATGATAATAATAACACCGTCCTCCTCGTCATCCACATTATTATTCATGGGCTGAGAGGAGAAAGCGGTTGCTGATGGTGTCTTTGCTCTGTGGGAAAGAGGAGGACTTCAAGCCCCAGGATGTTCTATCAATAAGTCAAAGCCAATAAACACAGAGCACTGGAAGTGGAAGTTATCTCGCCATAAAGGCTGACTGTACTTGCCCATTTGTATCTGAAATGACAACAACCAACTCCATTTCTCATTTTTTATTTTTATAGTTAGTGCGCAGAGCTGTTAGAATTAAGGGGAAATTGCATCTCTTTTCTGGGAGATGGGGCCGGGGGTGCGCAAAGGGATTAATTTTTTTTTTTCACATCTTGGGTTTTACTATCCACCCTGCTCTTCTTTGCATGCCTTTTCCTTTTATACGTACTTCCATTCCACTCACTTCTGAGTCGAAGTTCTAATCAGCAAGCAGTGCTGCCGTGTGGTAGGAGGTGAGAAGTGGAGAGGATCAGAGAACCAGACTCAGAGCTTGGGCAAAGAAAGGAAGGTGGTCCCTCCCCTAAAGCTCCCAACCAAATCCATTCCCTCTTTTGTTCATCAAAAAGAAGAGTGTCACATCATGTGAAAGGCATGCTGGGTGCCAGAGCTAAAGCTAGAACCAGAGGCAGCCTTGACAAAATGTCAGTCCCTCAAGATCCTGCAAAATCTTCACTGGAGGCTGTAGGACGGCACCATGCAGTGAGCATCAGATCTTTATGCAGCAAAGCATCTTACCGGGGTTGATGATGTATCACCTTCAGAAGCTTTCGCCCCACATGATTCCCAACTTTACACTTCTGGTTCTAGAGGGACGATTTTTCATCACTGCCCCAAATGAGCAGTGATGGTCAGGAAGTCACAAGACTGTTCCCTAACATGCACAGGCCTTTAAGTACGTGGCAGTAAATGGTACAGGCTTCCAGACTGAAGACAAGCTTCCAGCCCACCTCTGCTGCTTACATCATACATTTGTCTGAGCTCAGTTCCTTTAGACCAAGGTCTGACAATTAAGTTTGCAAACTCACCCTAGAAAAAGTGCTACATACCTCATTGCTGAGTATCACTACGGTCACATTTGAAGTACTCCCCTTGGGAAGCTGTGCATCAATGCCAGTGCCTGGTCCACCCTTCAAAGCAGTTTTGGAACTCTTTTTCTGGAATGGCCATCAGAGCTTCAGTCGTTATGACCCTTGATGTTCTGAATGTCATCAAAATGTCTTCCTTTCAGTATTTCCTTTATCTTCAGGTATAGAAAAAAGTCATTGGGGGCCAGAGCAGGTGAGTAGGGAGGGTGTTCCAATACTTACTTATTTATTGGCTAAACATTCCCTCACAGACAGAGCCGTGTGAGCTGGTGCATTGTCATGACGCACGAGCCATGAGTTGGCGAAAAGTTTAGGTCATTTTTGTCCAACTTTTTCACGCAGCCTTTTTAGCACTTCCAAATAGTAACCGTGGTTGACTATTTTTCCAGCTGATACAAACTCAGAATGAACGATCCCTCTGATAACAAAAAAAGATTAACAACATTGTTTTGACTCTTGATTTGGACTGATAGAACTTTTTTGTTTGTGGAGAATTGGCTGACTTCCTCTGTGCACTTAGACGCTTTGTTTCAGGGTCGTACTGGCACACCCATGTGTCATCACCAGTGAGAACATGGCCCAAACATCACCTTGCCTCTCCAAAAGGTCTTAACAAACTTCGACTCTCCTTTGCTTGTGTTCATCGGTGAGCTCCTTTTATACATGCCTTTCTCATGCCAAGATTTCCAGTTAAGATTTTCCTAACTGTTTCTTACTGATGTTTACTTGGTCTGCTATGTTTCTCACAGTCAGCCAATGATTTTGATGCACAATTTGACGAATTTTTGCTGACCTCCCTGACCTCTCTTCATCAGTGACGCTTTCTCTCTCCTCAGAAAAACATTTAGTCCATTTGTACACTGCCATTTTCTTCATGGCATTATCCCCATAAACTTGGACTAACATGTCCCTGGTTTCACTTCTACTCTTGCCAAGTTTAACAAGAAATTTAATGTTTGTTCAAGTTCCGACATTGTCATGACGGCACACATAGGTGTACGACAACAATAATGAAGGCCACTCAACAAGACACCCCCACAGGAACACAGCTGTGAGACACAGACATACCCAGGTATGACACCTTACTGAGTTGTTTGTACAGGGCTGCCCACGTCAGCCCACGGAGGTAAGTTTGCGAACTTAATTGTCAGACCTCATACAGGCACTTCTCACTTAACAACCGAGATCTGTTTTTACAACTAGGTCACTAAGTGAATTGGACAATACATGAGGAGGGTGTCCTGTGGTGTGTCGTGGCGCCACCGAGTAGGTACTTTTCACTACTTAGCACACAATATCACCCTTGTAAATGCAATATGTAGTCTCGCATGATTGTGAGTGCTTCATGCAGTGAATATTAATCAACTGAGCAAAGACGGAGAAAGGGGGTGCCCTGTGCTGGAGACCTGGTAAGTCCGAGTGGTCATTCCACAAGTAGGTCATTAAGTGAGCAGTGGCTGTCTGAACATCGAGACTAAAATTGGCTGCTCTGCATACTTCCCAGAGGTGCTGTGTGCTCGCAGGAGACAATGAAAGCCCTGGTGCACTTTGGAGTTGTACTCAGATGGAGGCTGCTAACACTGAACCCCTGCTGAAACCGTGCCAAGCGCTGGGCTTGTGGGCAAGCACCTGAACTCTGCAGCTGCAGGTCGGAGCGCCAGCCCGCCTGTCTGGGCACGGCAGCACGTGCGGCCTTTTGTTTGGGAGTTGCTGGGCGCTGAGAGAACAGGAACCCACCCTGGTTACCTTTGTAATTCCATATTTCATACAGATAGCATTTTTGCAGTTATAAGAGTAATAATACGGAGGGTCTTTGCCCAAACAAACAAATAATTCAGACGGTAGAGAAAGATATAAAGAAGAAATTAAAAACATGATACAGTCTTAGACCTACGAATGTATGCGTTTGGTCTTTCAAACTTTTTGCTGCACATTCCCACACGTGCTTTTCCCCACAGATGTACATTTGTGTACACAGTTTTTGCAGCCTGCCCTTTTAACTTACACGTATACCCTGGACAGCTTTCCGCCTGCCTTCATCTAAAAGGCTCTCTGCCTGAACCTGGAAGTCTCTTCTTGAGACGTGGCATCCCCTGCGAGCGCTTCAGCATCCCTTAGGGTCCCTTTGATGGACTACAGTAACTTTCAGTGGCCACAAGCAAGGAGAAACTTCTCCCAGCTCAAAGCAATCCAGATTGGGTGCATTTACGAGCCTTGCTTGCTTGGTGCTGAGACATTGACATCTTGTCATTTTCCTCTTCTTTTTCAAATTTCAAGTTGAAGTTTGATGCTGAATTAAAAATGTTGCCAGAGGCTGCCTGCAGGGCCCTCAGGCTAAAACAGTGGCAGCATCTGCCAGGGGAGACCCACAGGTCCTTCTTCGGACCCTGGCAACGTACCGCTGGCATCTGAGCCCAGCAGAGGAGAGGCGAAGCACGCATGTGCAGGGAATTTCAAGGAGCGCTCCTTTGTACAAAGCCAACCTTGACAAGTGCCTATCCACTTTATTTGGGGTTTATGACTAAATATCTGTGGGAGATCGTGTGTTCAGATTTTTCTAAGAGGGAGGGAGGGAGCAGCAACTTGTGGGAGAAACACCAGGCTTTGTTGAATGCCTCAGGACTGTGGATGAATGCTGTGAACGGGGACAAGCGTGGAGCTGATCAGCAAACGCCCTGCACGCTACTGCGCTGCTCGCCGTTCACGGAGAGGCTCGGGACAGGAGGTGCATGAGGATGTGTTCTGGAAGCACGAACCACCACCCCCCCCCCAGAGGAAGCCCTCGGTGCACCCACACGCCCGCTGAAGCAGAGAACCGGAAAGACCAACTCACGCAGAACTGAAGACAGGCATCGCCTCAAGATGAGGAACGAGGCGACTGGGGCGGGGGCGGGGGGGGTGGGAGGCAGACTTCGTTTTCACTCTAGAGTGTTTGGTTGTTGTTCTTCTAAAATTTGTAACCCGCGCCCAGTTTACCCTTCAATGTAATAAAGAAACTCAAAGGAGTCTTGGCTCCGGGGACACATCTAGAAAAGCGTACTCTGGTATTGGTGACCATTCCTTCACCCTGAGGTCATGCTACAGCCCACTGAGTCTTCTCACTGGACACGACTGATGGCCTCGTTTTCTCCTACAGAGTATTTTCCTTTGAAAATAAGAAAGGACATTCAAATCAAAGACCGAGTGAAGGTCTTAAATTGCTGTTGTCTTCATGATTGATGTGTTGTATGCTTTCTCATTGTGGAAAAGAAGTGATAACTTCCGATGGCATATGCAGCTGTCAGTGAGTAAGACAGATTTGCATGGGTCTTGTGAGCGTACTATACCCCTTACCATCCCTCTTAAGTAATGTTACATATAACAACTTATACTTAAATTACTATACATTCTATATCATTCTAGTGTATTCTCAATCCCAGCTGCACTGCCTTAGACATTTACTAGCTGTGCTACCTTGGATGAATTACTTAACCTCTCTGAGCCTTAGTTTCTTGATGCATAGGAAGCTGGCTAATAGTAGGACCTGCCTGACAAGGTTATTATAAATGAAATGATAGTTCATAGGGCTTGGCACGTAAGTGCTCAACAAACATTATTCTTTTTTTTTTCTTTTTTTATTTTTAGGGTATTTCCCTGGTTGGGAATCGAACCCAGGCCACGGTGTTGAGAGTGCCGAAGCCTTAGCCACCACACCACCAGGGAACCCCCTCAATGAACATTATTCTTATTATTAATATTATTTTCATTAATATTATCCTTGACGTGAAGATATTAAAACCGCAAAAGCACTCATGGGTATACTGAGGAGGAAGGATGGCTACAAACGGCAATGGAAGCAGTATGGAGAAATGCTCGTTGTCCGAAGGCCTGGATACCCTACTTCGCAAATGCACGTAACCCATGTAAGCAATACCGCTGTAGGCAGTATGCCTCTCGGTATGTCTGTGTTCTGCCTCCTAACTGTATTTTCTTTCCCTTAACGTCACACCTTTCTCCCCCACAAGCTGTCTTGCACTAAAACAATGACTGAGACAGTCATTGCATCTTGAGGGCCTGAGATTTAGCTTTTACTGCTCTCGGGAGGTGATTATGATAAATTAGGAATGCTGGGAGAATCCATGAGCAACAGACAAACCTAACATTGCTCATACTTTTTATTTTTTCTTTCCTTCAACAAGTAATTACTGAATGCCTAGCAGTGGCACGCAGTCTGCTAGAACTGCCATTGTAAACTGGGGGCTGTTTTGCCCTCCAGGAGACTTTGGCCACGTCTGGAGACACCAGGGACAGCTACAGGCAACGGGCGGTTAGAAGACACACATGCGCAGTGCGCAGGACAGCACCCCGCTGCGCACAGGGCCAGAAGGTCAGCAGTGCTGAGGGTGAGAGACAAAGGTCCCTCTCTTGTACAATATGTAAATATGTAAATGTATATTCTAAGAGGAGTCTGAAAACAGAGTGTAAAAATAATAAGTAAATTAGAAAGCAGTAGGTGCTATTGAAAAAAGACTAAGGTAAACAAGATCAGGAAAATCAAGAGACCTGGGCGTGGGGAACAATATATAGGACCGCCAGCAGGTGAGCACCCCATATGGTGAAGTTTGAGCAAAACTTCCAAAGAAGGGAGGAAGACAGGCCGATAGATAACTGTGGGAAGAGTATTCCAAGCAGAGAGAACAGCTACAGAAAAGACCCTTAGGCAGAGTGACCTGGAACGTGCACGTCCCAGCAAGGAGACGACAGTGTATGACAGAGCCAGCCAGGTCGAGCAGGAGAGGAGAAGGTCAGAGAGGGTTCTGGAATCTAGGTCACGCAGGGCCTTGTGGGCCACTGTAAAGACTTTAACATCTACCCTGAAGAAATGGTTTTGAGCACTCAGTTCTCTTCCTCCCTTCCTCTCTTCCCTCCCTCCCTTCCTCACTCCATTGATGGGGAGGTTGGAAGGGGAAGCTCGTGGAAGCTTCCAGGAAGGAGAGATGTGGACGCTGAGCAGGAGTGAGCTGAAAAGCAGGCGGAGCAAGAAGCCTTCCAGGCAGCGAGCATATGTGTGAGAAAGGCTGGAGGAGACAGGAGGCAGGATGTGAGAGGTGCATTGCTGCAGGAGCATAGAGAGGCGGGAGAAAGCAAATACAGACGAGGCTGGAGAGGCTGACAAGACAATGACAGGAAAGGCTGGGCATTGACGCCCAGATTTGGGCTTTAGCTTGCAGGTAGTGCAAGCGTTGCTGGGATTTAAACAGAGGAGGAAGACCATTCACGTGTACTCTGAGAGTTTCGCCCTGGCTGCCTGGTGTGGGTACAAAGATGGAGGACAGCAGAACTAGCTAGAAGGCTGTTGCAAGTCATGGAGTAAGAGGATGGTGCCCTGGCCTAGGGACGTGGCAGCAGAGCTAGAGAGAAGGACAGACTTCAGAGCTGTTTTAGTCAGCTGAATTGAAAGGGTCTGGGGATTTACTGGCTTTGAAGTGTCGAGGAAAAGGAAGATTCAAAGAGGATGGTCCAGGTTCTGCCTTTGAAAACTGGGGGGCTAGTGATGCCATTTGCTAAAACATGAAAAACAAGGAAACCCATCAGTTTTTAAAATGTTGGGTTTGAAGTGCCCATGACGTATTCAAAAGAATGTTCTTGAGGACTGTTGTACACAGGCAGCTGAGAGAGAGAGAGCTAAAGAGAATTAAAGAGAGAGAGAGAGAGAGAGAGAGAGAGAGAGAGAGGTGGATGCACATTTAAGAATTATCTGCAAATAGACAGTAATGAAACCATGGAGTGGATAAAACAAACCATCATGTGTGTGGAGTATGAAGAAAGGAAGACCTAAGTGGACCCCCTGGAGAACACCAATGTTTAAGGGATAGGAAGAGGAAGGAGACCCCAAAAGAAGCTGAGAATAGTCAGCCAGAGACGTAGGAAGAAAAAAATCAGAAGCATGTGAAATAAAAGCCAGAGCAAGAGAACGCTTTTGAAAGAAAGGAGTGTTCAAGGGTGTCAAGTACAGCCAAGAGGCCAAATGAAATGAGGTCTGGAAGAAGGCTTCCTGAATTTGACAATGGCAGCCATGAGGGCAGAACCCAGATGGCACCGAACTGAAGAATGACTAGGAGACAAAAATTGGAGGCAACGAATGTAAACATTTCTTTGAAGAAGCTCTGTCTATTTGGTAAAAAAGGAAAAAAGAATTGTGTGCAAATATTCCATGAATTATCTCTTAAAAGACTCATTGGTCTTAGGTGTCAAAATATCTCAGGGGAAACATTTCCACGTGAGTGTACCAGATAACTTCCTCAACTCTCTCTCTCGTGTGATAGCATACACTCAGCCAAAGACAGGTTCCTAACTCAGCTTAAATTTCCATTCTTGGAGCAAATTATGTTTCTTTAAGTAGGCCTCTGTGTGGCAGAAACTGATAAGAACTATCTCACAGTAGCATGGCTTGCTCGGGTCACAAACCTGCCTTTAGCCAGGACGTGGAAAGGCTCCTTGATTGAAAGTCCCATCAAGAGGAGGAATGAAAAGAAAGAAAAACTGAGGTGCAAGAACAAGGACTAGCGGCTGGACATTCACCAGAGCCCCTAGGAGCTTCACATCCTGGAGTACTTAGCTGTTTGCAAGATCTCATATGGTTGAGCCCTGAGTGACAATCATTCAAACTAAGACTTCCTGTAGCGTGGCCTTCCCCGCGAGAAACACTCCTTCTTGGGCTATGATTTCTTCCTGCCTCTTCTTTCTCTATCTCCTTGCTAGGCTTAAACATATAGACCAGTGGTTCCCAACCTTTTTTCACTTGTGTACCCCTTCTAAACTCATTTCTGTAAGTTGTACCCCTTGTTTTGAAAACAGCTGTTTCTAAATACTGACACTTTTGGTCAGCACCTATCTTAATGTACAATAGTGGAAATGAGGTAACAAAAAAGTTAGGCAAGAAAAATTACTACACTAAAAGTACAAACCACAGATTTAATTTTACAGTATTCATAACATAGTTAAATATTGATAATGATGATCAAGTATTTAAACATTAAATAAAAAAAGACTTGAAAAGAATCACGATTAAAGACAACGCACTTACTTTTACTCAGTCAATAACTAAACTGATCAAACAGTCTGGCTATGGATGGATTTATGTTTGGGGAAGAGCTAGAAACCTCACAAATGGCTTGTTCTGCAACTGGGCCTAATGATGGGTAGGAGAGCGGTGTGGGGGAAGGGTTCACAGCCACGCCCTCACCAATCATCATTCGCTAATGCGATCTAATTTTGAAGTGTCTCCATTAACGATGATTCAAACTTAACTAACATTTTACTTTTTTTTTTAAATTTTACTTGTTTTGTCGCCATTACTGATTATTTTTCGCGTACCCGACCAGCCCCTGGGGATACACATACCACCCCCTGGGATCCGATGGTACAGACAAACCTGCACGCACTACAGTAAAACATGCTGTTGCTGTCTTTTGGGCCAACCTTCCTCCTTCCTTCAAATTAGTTTCAAATCCCCGAATTCAGCTGGAACATGGATGGATGCAGCAGCTGAGCTCCACACCTCCCCTACCTGGTTCATCTGATTAGTGGAGACAGCTGAAATCGAACATTCAGACCCAAAAGCATGCTTTGAGTCTGGATGATTGCATTTGGCAGGCTCCCCAGACAGAGGAACTGGAGAGCTATCAAACACCCATTTTCCTTTGTGCTGGGCGCGCGCGGCAAGCTGAGAGCCCCAATGCCTTTGTAGTAAATAAGCCCACACGCTTCATTGTTACCCCGTCTACGTTTGTCCTTTAGGCATCTCAGTCATCAGTTAATCGTGTGCAAAGGGAATGGCAGCTCTTTCTCCATTAGCTGCTGAGCAAAAAGGTCATAGGCAAACATGATTCCTCTTAAATGGCAGATACCTGTAAGTGACTTGGGGAGGTGTTTTGCTGTTGTTGTCAGATGAACTCATATGCATTTTCCCAGTGGCTAATGAGTTCAGAATGGCTTCATTTCTGCCTAAACTTCCAAGTTCTAGAAGCATGATAAAGTGACAGTTAAGAGGTTCTGGCTTTTGAAGTAGCCAACCTGAGTTGGAATTCACCACCGTATTTTACTAGGTATGTCCCCTTGAGCACATTACTTAATGTTTTTGATTCCCATTTCCTACATTCGTGAAAAAGAGTTTGTCCTTGTCTTAGTCACCAGGGCACAGCAATGCACAGCGCTAAACACAAAGCAAACAGCCAATAAATTGTAGCAGTTATTATTACTCTTAGCTCTTCTTTAAATCTCTGTGCTATCTGGCTGTTGTTAAACAGCACTTGAAAACAATTATTAAGAAAAACATTTTTTATTGTAAAATCAGAAAATGTTTAGTGTAGAAATTTTGGAAACCATAGAAAGAAGAATAAAGAAAAACACCACAAAATGACCCCTAAACCCACCTGGGAGAGATAGCCACCCTTAACATTCTGATGTTATCTATGCATACCTGCCCTTTTATTGCCCTCCATTCTTCAAGGTACTAAAAAAAAAAAAAAGAAAGAAATTGCCTGTTAATTAAAGGAACCCTGCTCTTACAGGTGAATCTTGTTAAAAATTTTTTTAAATTGAGATACAATTCACATACCATAAAATTCACCCTTTCAAAGTGTACTATTCAGTGGTCTTTAGTGTGTTTGCAAAGCTGTGTGACAATCACCACTACCTAATTTCAGAACATTTTCAGGGTCCCCAGAAGAAACCCATACCTATTTTAGTTGTCAGTCCTTATTCCTGTCTCCCCACAACCCTTGGCAACGGCTAACCTACTTTCTATCTTAAGGTCTTGTCTACTCCAGACATTTCATGTAGATGAAATAGTACAATATATACGGCCTTCTGTGTCTGGCTTCTCTCACTTAACAATGTTTTCAAGGTTTATCCATCTTGGAGCACATTTCAATACTTTATTCCTTTTTACAGCTGACCAATGTTCAATTTTATGAGTATAATACAATTTGTTTATCCATTTATTAGTTGATGGACATTAGGGTTTATTTCACATTTGGGCTATTATGAATAATTCTGTTGTCAACAATCATGCCCAAGTTTTATGTAAACATGTGGTAAATACTTTAGAAAACCAAAAACTTTTTAAAAATCTAGTAGCTCTCTAAAATGCTTGCCATAGAGCAATTTAAATGTATTATTAAACATTTCAATCATTGAGAAAAGCACAGAGAATAATATAATAAAACCGAGGACCTATCACACAAAGTAATGTCTTAACATTTTAACATACTGGTCCCAAACCCAAATAGGACACTGAACGTGACCTTTGAGCCCACCTCTAAAAGTTACCACCCAAAAATAACTACTATCTTAATGCAAATTAAAATGTTAGTTCTGCTAGGTGTGTATCCGTAACACTATATTTTTGAGATTTATCTGTGTTGCTGCATCTGCTTTGGTGCATTTATTTAATCTGTTGTACAAAACCCCATAATAGATTATCCGTTCTGTTACTGCTGGAGCTTTAAGTTGTTTCGTGGATTTTGTTAATAATATAAGCAGTGATGCAATGCATATCCTTGCGCATGACTTCTTGGGATTCTGCATGTGGAATGGCTGGGTTGGGAGTTATGCCCGTCTCCAAACTTAATTGATTTTGCCAAATTGCTCTCACAAGTCAGAATTCCTTACTTGTGACATGCTTGTGCATGGTCCTGCTGTGTCCGTATGATTTGTACAGATTGTAAATTCCTAGACTGCAGGGCCAATGCACTCTCTAACACAGACTGAATGTGAGTTTTGGTTTGGGGTAGCATGGGGAAGTATACAAAGAACAACAGTTTACACTGTGTTACGGCTGAAATCGTGTCCTCCAAAAAGATGTCGATGTCCTAACTCCTAGTACCTGTGAACGTGACCCGACGTGGAAACAGGCTATTTGCAGATGATCAAGTTAGGATGACTGTGTCCTTAATGATAGGAGAAGTCTGGCCGCAGAGACACACATACAGGGAGAACAGCACAATGAAGGTGAAGATTGGGGTGACGCATCTCCAAAGCACGGAATGCCAAAGTTGGCCAGAAAACCACCAGAATCTAGGAGAGGAGCCTGGAACATTCCTCACAGCCCTCAGGCGGAACCAACCCCGCTGACACCCTGATCCAGGGCTTGTAGCCTTCGGAACGATGAGGCATAAACCTCCCAGTGTGCGGACACTAATACACACCGGAACGAGTCACGTTGGCACCCACACTAACGGTCAGTAATCGGAGGTCAGTGAATATCTGCCTTAGCTCAATTTCTCTTCCTGTTTTCACCCAAATAGTTTTTCTTTTCTTTGTTCTCTCTTTCGATCAAAGAACGGACAATCAATTACGGGATGGTACAACAGAGTTCACAACCGAACCAGGGCTACATGTGGCAGCGCGGACCAATCTCAAAACCGTGCCGTGGTGTGAGGATGCTTACGGAGCAAACACGGTTTAGCATGTGCATGAGTAAAAGAGACACAAATTCAGCAGAGCCGCTCCGTCTGGAGGAGTGCAAACAGCAAAGGCCAAGACTGCGTTTGGAAGCACTTGGAACGTACCAAAAAGCCTTGTGCTTACTCACAACCCGAGACCCTGTTGGGGACGTTCATGAGCATGATCTCCAAATCGTCACAGTCGTCTCCAGAGGTAGATAATTGTATCATCCCCATTGATACAATTCGCGGGTTAGTGAAGAAACGGAGCACAGGCAGGGTAAGCAGCTTCCCAAGGTCTCACCGCGGGTGACTTCCAACTCCAGAGCCTGTGATCTTCAAATCTGCACTGTGGGGTCTTCCAGAAATGTTAGAAAGACTAAATGCCTGGTGACAGGATCCCAAGGCACGTGACAGAACAGCGCCTGTTTCAATTCTCCTGCTAGAAACTCCTTCACAAGAGCAGGCAGCTTCCTTGGAAGGACCCCACGCCCACTTGAACCTCGAATATTCCACTTGGCTTCCGGGACAGCTAAGCTTGCCCATACAGCTCGGGGAGGAGGGGTAAATGGTAGCATTTAGCTTTTGTGACTGAACTGGGGGGGCCTTGGAACTCTTCCACCCACTTGAAAAACGGTCGCCCGTCTGACATTAATAGAAAAAGACCATTAAAAAGCTTTATGCTATTCTGTTCTCCGGGTTCGGGTCCCTCTTTGCCTTTGTTGCTGCTGGCGTTTTATAAATTATGGATGCGTCTAGGTGCTGCTGCCGCCCCGTTGCCTCTGTAGTGCCGCTCGCTCCCCGCGCCGGCTCCCCACCGCCCTCTGAGCCCCCCGTCCGTGTAATTAGCGCCGCACACAGCTCGGTGTCACCGCTGCCGCTCACTGCCAGCCCTCTGCCAGCCCCTGTCACTCACGCGCGACAGTCAGCCGGGCGGCGGCGCGGCCAGTGCGCAGGCTCCAGAGGTGGAAACTCGGGGTCCCCTGCTGCCAGCATAGGTCTGGGGGTAACTCTTAGGGTTTGGCAGCAGCGGGAAGGAGGGACATTAGCATCTGCGCCTTGGCCGGGTGCACAGGAGGCTGAGGAGGGGATACATAGACGGTGGTGAGAAACTCCCAAGGACACAAGCGCTGGGCCCCTTTGGGGGGAACCAGCAGACGGGAGTTTCCCCAAGTACACTGCTGGTGAGAAGGGTACTGCCAGCGGTAGTGGAGAGCATCCGGGGCCGTGTACTAGGAGCGCTTCCTATTTTAATGGATTGCTATTTACCTTGAAGTTGATAGAGGGACAGACAGAGAGGGACGGACAGGTGATACAGGGACTAATGGCACAGCGATGCTAGAGATACATGGATAGTCCTGCTCATCAAACACACACTCACGGTTTTATATGTATTGTTAAAGTGCATACACTCTTGCATCCAGTTGTAGTTTAGAGAAAAATTAAATTATGCACTGGAGATATGCAGACATGGCCAAGATGACCAAGGGCACACAAAGGACAGAGGTTTGGGAGGCAGTGCTAGGGGGCCAGAGACCCTTCCTTGTTTGAAGGGTCACAGGTCCTTCTCAGCACTTAATGAAACAGACGACTTACCTTTCCCCTCAAAGAATACACAGACTCACAAATTTAGGGTACAAAAAAGCAAAAACTTTATAGGTCTCCTGAAGGCCACTCCTTGACCTCTAAGGGACACACAGACCCCATCATGAGCCCCTCAAAGGCAGGGATGGGGTCTTTTTCCTCACTGTATCCCAGGCACCCAGGTGCTCACAAATGTTTGCTCAAGAAATCAATGAACTGTAGTTCCAATCCTCATTTCTTTTTTTCCAGAGAGCCCCAGAGAGATCAATGGATTTGTTCCAGATGACAAAGCTCAGGCAAAAGCCCATGTCTCCCGATGCCCAGGCACTCCACTCCCTGTCCCCCACCCATCTCTGTTCCCTTCAACGGCCCCACAACTCCTTCTGCCTCTTGCCTGCATCCCCCCCAGCCGAGACTCCACTACTCTGGGATCCCACACATGGAAGGAAAGTAGAAGGTGAGAAGGAAACGCGGGAAAACATCGAAGACGAGGTTGAGCTCTTCCCTGGGCCCTGCCTCCTGACACCCCCCCCCACACCCGTGGAGGGGCTGCTGTGGTCCATAAATGAGACACAGAGAGGGCGGGGGCCCCAGGTTAGCCCCCTGTGCCACTTGTCAGGATGGCACAGAGCAAGGGGGTGGGTATGGAGATTCAAGCTGCTTGGAGTGTTCTGCCTCAGCCCCTTTCTAGGTGGTTATGAGATGCACAAAGTTTACCTAAGAGACCTGTTAATGCTTGTCTCTGGAGTTAATACTTAGTTTATGAAAATGCATACTATTCAAGGGAAATCACTTCAGTCCTTGTCTCTTTCTTTTGGGATACAGTGTTTAGACAGAGAATTCTGAGGTCCTCAGGGTTTCCATGGAAACCCTTACCACTGGTGACTCCAGGCAGGGCACAGGGGACAGCAAACGCCCATGAAGACCCAGGTGTAGAAAATTCTTGAACCACCTCCAAGGGTTCAGTCAGAGACCATCTAGCTGACTCTACATACCCACTGTCAGGGGCCTCACTACTCCAGAGGCAGCCTACCCGATCCTCGGACCATTCTGAGGGTGCCAGTGGCTCTCTGTAGATTGAGATTAATTCACTGGCTCCTAGTGGCCTTGGTTCAACAACTTGTGGCCACAGAGACCAAGTCTAATTCCTCTATTACGTAAGTTCCCAGCTATCATCTTTAGTTGAGCACTTACATGTGGGTTGGCACTGTGCTTAGCAATTTACATACACACCTCATTTCATCTGCATACAACCACGTGATGTATCGTTAGTGTTCTCGTTGCACGGACACCTGACGCGAAGGCTACACAGCAGGGAAACACCCGAATGGGATTCCAGCAAACCCGGGTGTGTCTGACTCTACGTCCCATGCTTTCCACCAGCATGCCACACCGCCTGCCCCTCCCCTCCTGCCCCTGAGGCTTTTCTTCTAGGCTAAACATTCTCAGTCCCTCCAGCCCATAGCACGTGGTTTCTGCCTCCCCATCACTGGGGATCAACCCTGCTGATTCTCCTGCACCCACATTCCACTCGGTCTATGCCCCACCTCAAGGCGGGGTGCCTACAACTGCTCCCAGCGTTCCACCTGGCGGGTTCAGAGAACCACAGGCCTTTCATTCCCTCATCCAGTGAGATGAAATGAAGTTCCTCCTGGTTCACATTTTATGCTTAGACTTACCTCAAACCCACATGTATTTTGTTGCATGTTTTCCTTTATTAAGCCATGTTTTCCAATCCTTTGCCTTTGCAATTGTTTGTTTGGTACATTTTTAATTTGCATCTCTCACTGTTTAAATTCTATCTTTAAATAGGGTTCGTCATTCCAACTTACCTTTCAGAACTTAGCACCGATGGAATCTGTTCTCAGTTCCCCGCTTGGGGCTGCCCCCAAATGTGATAAGCCTGCCCTCAGGTTTCAGAACAGACGTGAGGAGAGAGCCCAGAAGTGAGACATATTTGGATGTTGTGAGGGTCCTGAGTGCCCTGCCCAGGCCTTCTGTCCAGGTGCCTTTAGTGCCGTCGTGGGCAGCTGGGGGCTCACGGTCAGCACCTAGCTCCCCGCTGGGGTCTTTCTGCTACTCTGCTTCCAGGCTTTTTCCCAGGCCAAGGGTGACCACTTAGCTCAGACACAGCACAGCCTGGAAGTCGGGGAGCATTAAAGCTTCCAAGAGCAACCCTCAATCACTGGAGCCTAGGAGCCAATAGATAAATGTCCCGTTTCCTGTCTTCTGGCGGAGACACGGGTGCCGTGGCTCCTCGGTGGGGCCCAGGGAGGCTGAGCACCAGCTAGTGCAGTGGCAGGCCGCTCGGGAACGCACGTCTTTGCATTAGCTCCCCTTCACTGTGTCTCCTTTTCCTCATCCTTTCTGTCAGCCTTCCCTGGGATCACCTCCCAGAGGAAACAGTGGCATCCGAACTTGTGCCTCGGCTTTTGCTTTCAGGAAACGTAAACTGAGGCAGAAATGAAGCTGGAGGTAGCAAAGAGATAGAAGTGCGTCAGTCATTTCTGTTTGAGTTCAGGAATCATCTTTTTAAAATATTTTATGGTTGGATTTTTATTTATGAAAATAATTTACAAAAAGTAGAGAAAACTTGGAAACTAGAGAATCGAAGGGGGGACATCTAACCATAACACCACCCCTTTAATAAAATTACTAGTCACCATTTTTATATAATGTATTTCTTTTTGGTCTTCTTTTAGGCATATTTTAATATCTAGATATTTACACTATATATGCCACTTTCTATCTTAATGTTTAACTTAATGTCTCCTTATTCTTTCAATGGTATCAAAGATTTCTAAAACCATTCCTTGCAAGAGCACTGTCTTATAATTACCTCTTCATTCATCAGTCCTCCTAGGGGTCCCTTGACTTTGTTTATCTTTTTCTTCATAGCACTAGCTCAGTGCCTGGCACACGTTAAGTGTTCGTTAAGGTTCATTAAATTGGTGGGCGAACACGCCATAGTTTACTCTGGCATTCCTGTGTGGCTTTACATGAATTATTTCCAAGTTTTCAAGATTGTCACTCTTGCTGTTGTGACTACATGACATTGAGAACATCTTAGCATTGGCATGCCCCATTCTCTCCCTGTGTCTATGTTGGTGGTAGTCATGTGACAAACTGTGGCGATCCAGCTCATGTGAAACCTGGTAGAACAAACAGCTCAGAACACGGGGCCTATTTCATCGGCACTGCAGCTTACTAGAAGGAGATGTTCAACCTGGATAAACAAACCAGGCAGGTAACACTAAACTTGCCATCCTTACTGGAAATTTCCACTAGGGTCATTCCATGCTAAGTAGTACTCCCCGAGTTCCCGGAGAAGGCACATTTTAATTCATCTCACAGATCACATTCTTGAGCATGTCCAATTTATTTACCTGCTGACATCACCTAGTCTTCAAACAGCTTCTAAACACTATGCCAATGAATAAATGATAATTCAATCATTTATAGTAATAATGGGTCAAATTTCTTTTTCACCTCTAATATGCCAGATACTTTACATAAGTAGTCAATCACATATTAATATATTGTCACAGTACAACTTTCTGAGGTCGTTCCTATGTTATCTCTATTGAATAAATGTAAAAATGGGAACTCAGGGAGATTAAGTAACTTGCCCAGGGTTATGCAGAAGAATAGAGAGTAAAATATATTTCATCTTATGGAATAAAATTATGTTTGTATCAAGAATTAAATATTACCTGCCAGAGCTGGTACTATGCATAAGTGGAAAAGTCACCTGCTTGAACTATATGACCTAAGGTCTATTAAACTATTGTCTTAACCCCAAAACTTTATCTACTGCTTTATCCCACCATGGGGCCTGGAGATGTAATCATGAGCTTACTTTTTGAGTTACGGCCATTGCCTGCAAATAGTCTTTGTGAAACAGAAATAGAACTGCTGTGGCTGGGGCAGTATATTAAGACATTTGCACCCATTGACATGTTGAATCAAGTTAGGTTATCAGATTAGTTAGCCCTGTGGTTCTAAACTCTGACTGCACATTATAATTACTATTTCTGGAGAGCTTTCAAAAATACTGCTGCCCAGACCTCACCTGTTCTCCCCGCCTCCCCCCGAGATTCTGACTCAATTGAGCTGAGCTGAGCTGAGCTAAGGCCCAGGCAGCCTTGAGAATCCCTGAGCTGACTGGACACTTTATAAAACTCTGAAGAAAGTGAGATACAGAATAAGTAAGGTTTGCTGAGAATGACTATTATGATCCCAAATAAAAGGGCAACAAGAACATAGGGGTGAGAAGACCTTGAAGATAAAGGTGCTCTATGTGTTTGCCTTAGACCAATCTGCTTTATCTTGGAGTCTGCAGTACTTGCCTCCATCTTCTACCTAATTATTTATAGTTTCTTTGATGACAAGCGGGTTCTTAGGTTCCACACTCAGTACAGGGTTCCAAGGCCTTGTTGGGTATAAAGTGGGAACAGTACTGGCCAAAAATGAAACCCAGATAAAGCCACGTCATTTGTTCTACTCAGGTCACACTATGGAAGGAGCAAGCAAAACAATCAGAAATTTGGCCTGAAACAACAGGGTGGAAACTGTGCAGTCCAAAATAGAGAGAGGGGGTTTTGAATGGAGGAGAGAAGGAATGGCCTGGAAAGGTCCCTGAAACACTGGCACACAGACAAGGCGGGCTTTTATAGGCACCTGTGCTATGTCTTCAGGTAGGGAGGGAGCCAACGAGGCCAGTGAGGACACTGAGTCAGGTAGAGATTTCTCCTATCTTCACAGGAAAATCAGATCTAAAGAAAGAATGATTTCCTTTGTTTATTTTTGGAAAATGAAGCATTGAATTCCACTGCAGTGGTAGTGTTAGAAAGAATTGATTTGATTGCCTACCTTTTGCAAAGTAGTGTTCAAATTATTTAATTATCTTATTTAATTCCCCTAATAATTCTACAACATAGTTACTACCATTTTCTAGGCTGGTTATGGTAAGTTGGTACTCAGCATCAATTCCATCTTCTTTTAGATACATTCCTGTTTTTGAGCGTCCGGAAAGCTAATCACTCACTTCCAGACTCCCTTGCAGCTAGGATGCACTCGGGCAAGACTTAGATGACAGAAATGAAGGGCAATTTCTTGCCATGTTTGCTGTTTTCACCCGGCAAGAAAAGGTATGGAGATACTAATGTCTCATCTCCAGCTTCCAGAGGCAGTTGTAGTGGTAGCGGCATCTGGTTTCAGTGGTCCATTGTCTAGACCAATGGCAATGGAGACTTTCCCGATCTCTGGATAGCATCCAAGATGGTATGTTCTAGACCTCAGGTATCCCAGTGGTGACCTGCCGATTACTCACCATCCCAATGGTGACAAAGGTCATAGCTTTCATAATATTCTGGGAGTCATTCTTACATGCACAACCTATAGTTCCTGCCTTCAGCCCTTTCAACCATGTTATAAGTACTTAATTCCCAGTATTACCACATTTTGCTGGTATAATAAGCACTTTTTTGCCCAAATTTGTGAGAGAAAAATAAGGATGCTCATTATATATTGGTAGTACTAATTCCATATCTATATAAATATTTTTAATTCTTTTACTTATGAGTTAAAAGAAATCGATAACAATATCCATATGCAAAAATGAATATTTAAATTAAAAAATTTTAATGAAAGATTTTTTTCCCTGAAAGTTTGGGCCCAAAACTTGGGTGCACATTATACACAGGAACACATTATACTCAGCAAAATATAGTAAATCCTTCTGTGCTTCAAAATTCCTAGGGTGCTTTCTGTTTCCTACACTGAACTTTTTTTCACAGATAAGGAAATTGAGTCTTAGTACAAATAAATGTTCAAGGTAATACAGTAGTAAAATATAGACCCAGAATTCTAGACTTCATTAGAAAAACAGTGCTCCAGAATTTAGAACAAGAACGAAGAATTTACTGGCTATATTTCTAATGGATTTGACAAAGCAAAGTACTGCAAAGCCAAGTTCACATACACTCTCTTCCCACTTTTAAACCTATGAGTTGCACTTGTGATTGCGGTAAGTGCTTAACTTAATTGGTTTGCATCCATGCCGGGACCTCTGGGATGCCACTTACATAACTCATCCACAGGAGTCTGTCTTGCCAATAAGCACTTGCAGAGGCCCTTACTCAACAGCCACATGAAATACCCAGCTCCGTCCTCTGTAACTAGCTACTTGCCTACCCTAATTCTTGGGGGTCCCAGGAACTACAGGCAAGGGAATAATAGCAGTTGACACATACTGAGCTCTTGCCATGACATGTCAGGCATTGTTCCACTCCTTTACATTATTTTCTGGTGTAGTGCCCACAACAACTGTGGGAGGTTACCAGATTATTAGCCCCATTCTTAAAGATCAGGACATGTCCGAGACCAGAGAGGCACACAGAGATGAAGTGTGCTCTGTGTGACCTGCTCAAGGTCATACAGCCAGGGAGGGGTAGAGTCTAGATACCCACCCAAGTGCTCTCTGATTATAATGCTGTTTTCTCTCTCAGTCACACTGAGAATGCTTTGTTTAATTTTATATACCATGGTAAACTGCATGAAATCCTCCCTGTAATAAGGTAAGATATTAAGTAAACGAACCCCAAAAATTATGAATGACGGCTTCCTTTGGATCAGCCCTCCTGCTCCTCACTCAGGGTACAGCCCCTCCTGGGCCTTGTGACTGTGTGTTTCTGACCTCTGTGAACACATCAACCTCACTACAACAGTTCATGGGGCTACATTCATTTGCTCCATTTTTTCCTGTCAACATGCTACAATCACCTCATGTAGAATGGCTTCCTTTTTCAGGGGCGTAAGGGCACGGATACGTATAGAGTACAAGTCTGCAGGCACAGAGAAAGAAATCAAAGATATTACTAGCAAATGGTTAGACCTCACCCTCAGCAGACTCATGAAAGTTTAAAATCAGAGTAAACACAAGGCTCTCTAATT
Organism: Lyroderma lyra; assembly: GCA_004026885.1. Taxonomy (NCBI): domain Eukaryota; kingdom Metazoa; phylum Chordata; class Mammalia; order Chiroptera; family Megadermatidae; genus Lyroderma; species Lyroderma lyra. The sequence goes on from PVJL010001319.1 coordinate 150,172, forward strand.
AGACAGCCCTCTTTCTCCTGCCCAGCATTCCCACAAACTCCCATTTCTCCTAGAAATAGATCTTCACAAAGGCGAGCATCTTTTTAAAATTCTGCGCTACAGAGAGACAGACTAAGATGGTTCTGTCGAAATTACAAAACACTATACTTTCAAATAGCTGCTGAATTATTTAGTGACTTTACACTGTCCAAATGCTGGGCTCTTTGGGTAGGCAATGTCTTGGTTTCCCTCCTATCTCTTTTGTTATGACAGTCAGTAAATGGAGAGATATTGCTCTTCTTAATAATTTATAAAATAATAATCCACATTAAGGATCAAGCTCCTCTGATAGGTTTGGGGTTTCAAATCGGGTAGTGAAGAGAATGAGAAGCTCCAAACTCTCTCCTAGTTCAGTTAAGTGATTGGTTCTGGCATGGTCTGGCTTAACTTTTCACTATTTGCTGTTTTCTCTTCCCTATAACTTTTCCTTTACCTTATTGTGGTTTCTTGAACTATATTTGCTCTCATTTCTTGGCATCTATCTCATTAAGTCTTATGGTGAAATCTGTCCCCTTGGGAGCAGAAAGCAGGACAATGTGTTTGTCAAGCACCTGGCATTTCTAAGTTTCCTATTTACTTGGGCAAAGTCAATTTTTCCCTTGCCTGTTCTAGAAGGTAGGAAGGAAAGAAGGAAGGTAGCAAGGAAGGGAGGGAGGGAGGAAAGAAGGGAGGAAAGGGAGAGAAGGAGAAAGAGAGGGAGGGAGAGGGAGGGAGGGGCGAGCTTATTTAAGCTGGGCATGGGTTTGTGTGTGTATTCTTTTCTCTCCAGGGGGCACACTCATTCCCTTACCTCTGTGTATAGCTCACAGCAAGGCTCATGCGAATTCTGTGACAGCTATAGAAATGATGAGGATGCACAGGTATCCATTTATCCAGGGCCAGAGAGTTCTAATAAGCTCTGCAAATTCCTCAAGAGCAGGGGTCCCACCTTTTATCTCAGTGTCTCCCCAACAGAGTTAGTGCATACCTTGCACACCTGTCTGGTAAGTATCAACTCAGCGCCCGCAGTTCTGCACAGGGGGTTCTTCCATTTTCAGGGGCACAGAGGGCGCGGACGTGTATAGTTACAAATCTGCGGGTGCAGAGAAAGGACACACAGGAAAATCCTTAATTCCATCAACAGGGATTGGAGGATACACAGATGAGTAAGACCCGGAGTATCCTAAACACGTGTGACATGTGTGATCTGTGCTATAAAAACGGCACGCACACAGTGCTGGGGGAGATTGGGGGGAGGAGCTACTGACCGACTCAGCCCCAGGAAGTGTCACAGAAGAGACGGCGTCTGAGTAAGGCCTTGGAGGGTGAATGGAGCAGCCTGTGACAGGATTGGCAGCAGCGAAGAGGACAACACATGGGAAACAGTGCTGGCTGTTGGAAGCAGAGAATCCATGCAGAGGGTGAGCACACAGAGAATCCGTGCAGAGGCTGAGCACACAGAGAATCCATGCAGAGGGTGAGCACACAGAGAATCCATGCAAAGGCTGAGCACACAGAGAATCCGTGCAGAGGCTGAGCACACAGAGAATCCATGCAAAGGCTGAGCAAACAGAGAATCCGTGCAGAGGCTGAGCACACAGAGAATCCATGCAAAGGCTGAGCACACAGAGAATCCGTGCAGAGGCTGAGCACGCAGAGAATCCGTGCAGAGGCTGAGCACACAGAGAATCCGTGCAGAAGCTGAAGGATGCGTAAGGCCGTGCGTGGCCTGCCAAGGATGCGTGGGGAGTGTTGGCCAGAGTGGGGAGAAAGAGACCATCTCTCGCGTTGCTGTTGGGGCGTTCACAGCATAACCTTTATGGCCAACAAATTGACAATATCTATCCAAAGTAAAAATGCACACCCCCACCCCGACCCAGCAATGACACATCTGATAACTTATCCCATAGACATTGTGAAATTTCATATGTACCAGGTTACTCATTACAGCATTGCTCACAAAAGCGAAAGACAGGGATTGGTTACATAAATTATAGTATAGCCATAGACTGGAATATACAATGGCAGCTGTTTAAAAAAAAAAAGCACACTCCTTATATTCTGACAGGGAATAAGCTCCAAGATACATTAAGCAGAATAAGAAAAGTGTAGAACAGTACGGATGCATAGGTTGCTACTATTTCGAGAAGAAAAGGAGCACACAAAAATACATATACATAAATATATATTTATACACACATGCACAAGCAAATATACAAGGGGACCCAAAAATAGCCAGAATTGCCTTCTGGAGGGCAGGCCCCTTGCAGTACAGGCTAAGGGAGTGTTCTAGGAGCCCATCTGCATCCGTGTACCAGCCGGCGTTGCAAGAGACTGAGTTCAGCTTCGGTGAATTTTTTTTAAAGACCCTTTCAATGCCTTTGCCAGTTTCTCGATGGGTGATTTACACGAGCGACGTGTGGCCTGACAATGCACCTGCCCACACTGCACTGAGTGCTCAGCAGTTTTGACCCAAAACAGCATGATTCCCCTGCCCCACCCTCCCTAGTCAACGGATCCCACCTGGAGCAACATTGTTTTATTTTCCTGGGTGAAAAAAATCCTCAAAGAAAAACATTCTGCCGATGTGGAAGAGGTGAAACAAAAACAGCAGAAGCACTAAAAGGCATCAAAATCAGCTAGTTGAAAAACTGTTTTAAGCAGTGGAAAAAGCATCTCCCTAGGCGTATTGAATCAAACAGAGAGTACTTTAAAGGTGACTGAAGTTTAAAGATGTAAGAATAAATACACAATTGCCTATGAATGACTTCCAGATTTTTCTTGGGTCCCCCTTGTATATGCTTATAATTAATAAAACTTCTCCAGAAAGATGCACAGGAGATTGGCGATAGTGCTGGGTGGATGAATTTTCACTACATACCATTTTCACCTCTTCACTCCTCAACTCCGTGAATGTGCCACCTAGTCCCATCAGCTGAACAGAATTGAAACTAAGGAAGGAAGACGGATGACCATAGTCCGACACATGATTCAGGAAGGTGAGGACTGCGAGGAGACACACACAACCCGAGAGGGAAGAGGCCAGAGGCAGGGAGACTGGTGAGGAGGCTGCTGGGCCCATCCAGGCAGGAGCTCCGAAGCCCTGGATTCTGCGACGTAAGCGCGCAGCAAAGACACAGACTGCAGGTGTCATCTGGGGGCGAGGTGACCTACCTTATTTTGAGCATTTACCAGGAGCCAGGCACTTTGAACATACCGAGTCATGTCATCGCTCCTCCCAGCACTAGAGATTTGATTTGCCCCACTTTACAGATGAGGAAACTAAAGCTCAGAGAAGTTAAGTGACTTATCAAGAGTCACACAGGTCGAGGAGATGGAAGCACCAGAATTCAAACCCCTACCCCCATGTCACGCTGGGGGTTTTGTTAGCACCAGGGCAAGTGACAGATCTGGGGGCAACTTCCTGTGAAAAAGAGGGGAGCCTCAGAGAGAGCAGGGGAGACTTTTGGCATCTCCGAAAGCCCTCTGGAGCTCCTGAGGCCATCCTGCCTTTGGAAAAGAGCTAGGACCTGTACTCTGGTCTGTAGGTGGGAAATCAGAGTGATCCTTGACAGGCAGACAGTTCCAACGTCCCGAGACAGATTCTGGAACACAGGGAGAAGCCCAGACCTCATGAAGACCCACTGAAGGCCCAGGTGCTCCCGTTCTCCGCCCCGGGGTTCTGCTCGCAGGCTCCTGGGGCCTTCCAGGGCGAGATGCGCCTCTCCCTCCCCAGCAGGAAGTGCTAGAAAGGGGTTCCCCAGGGTGCTGTTTAGCTGCACCAGGCTCCATATTTTCCTCTCCCATCTCCCTGTGGTATCAAGTGTGTGACTATTGATTTCCTCCCTGCATTTGTTTTTGTTATCCATTATTTATGGGATCATTTTCCATCCTTCGTGCATGAAGGCAAATTTTGTGTAAAAATCAATTGGGTGAGCACTGCCGATGGCTTGTTGCATTTTCTTGGCTTTCATGTCTGAGGCCCCCATTCTTGGGAGAAGCAGGGAGGACATTAGGGAACATGCCAGAATGGGAAAGGGAGGTCGGGTAGGGGGGGCGGTGCAGGGCTCAGACACCCGACTTAAGAGAGCGAACCGGTCCGCCACCGTTGGTCCCTGGAACATCCACACTTTGTTGAGCTCACCTGGGAAGTTGAGGCAAGGGATTCTTGTCTTCCTGCCCTGATCTGACCCCTGCTTCCCTTGCTCATTTGCTGGGCTGCAGAAAGTTTAACATTTCATATAGATAATTTCAATGTAGAAATCCACAGAACTCTGCAGGATCAAAGCTTGGATAAGACACGTAACCTCTCTGTGCCACAGTTTTCTCTCATAAAATGGAGATAACATGAACGCTTGCCTCAAATGAGGTCCTGCCTTTAAGGGTAGGTGACTGGCTCATGGTAAGGACTCGATAAACGAGAAGGTCCTCAGCTTACTCGTCACTTACACCCAGAGCCGTCCCTGTTAACCCCAGCTGAAGTGGGTACTTCCATCATGCATGTATCACGATCTGCACCTTTATCTAAACGACTGCGCACGGCCCATGCCCCAGTTAAAATGCAAACTCCGTGAGGGCAGGTGTCCTGTGTGTCTATGTCCACAGCCTAGGAGAGGACCTGCGGGCAGGGAGTGGCTACTCCATAAATGTTAGCTACTATCCTTCTCACTTCCCAGGCTGGCACAGAAAGGCTCAGCCATGGGACCTGCCCAAGGTCACAGAACTTGTACGTGGCACAGATGGCATTCACAACCAATGCTTTCTGACTCCAAAGCCCATGCTCTTTCCACCCTCTGCACTTCCAAGTGGCCATGCGATCAGGGTCAGGTTACTGGTTGACTGAACTGGACACTGGCAAAGTGCCTGCTGCAGTGCCGCCCCCTTTCTACTCAGTTTTACAGTCTGGTGGTGGCAGGATCTGGGACTGCTTTTCTTTTCCCTGATGAGTGATCAATACGCAAAAGAATGTCCTCCACGTTGCAGGGCCCCATGGCTGACCCGGAGCCAGCCCACCCGAGCACCATGCTGGGTCCAGGACGGCGGGTTTCTGTAGGGCACAGTGTTGTCAAAGGGACAGTTCTGCACAGGATGGGGAGGCACGGAAATGCCAATGGCTCTGCTCCAGGCTGGGTCTGTCAGGAGTCTGAAATGGATTTTTGTAAAACCTGGCATGGTTCTTCAGTTCTCCACACAACAGGCTGCCTGGTCTGCACGGTATTTCTCATTCATCCAGCATCTCGCCTGATAAGATTCTGTCCCATGACTCTTGTATGACAACGAGCTGTTCTCTGTTTGAAGGGCCTTTTTTAAAATCAGAAGGAACATGTCTTGTTGAGGGTGGGTGGGGATGGAGGGGGATTATGTTAAGCCACCGAGTCTTTTCTAAAGTGAAAACCCACACAATTCTACCTCAACATTTTCTAGGACCAACGTATCTCCCAAAGATCACCCAAGGATGTACATATGACTCAAAGAGCAACAGTCAAACCATTCAGGGGGCCCTTTGAAGCCTCTAGAAGATCTAAGAACTGTCTAAGACTGGGAAACATCTGGGACAGAAAAGACCTAGAAAAGATCCAGGAGACCCTGGAAGACACCTTCGAGCAACGATTGGCAAAATGATAACCTCTAGGCCAAATCCAGCCCAGTGCCTGTTTTTATAAATGTTACAGGAACACAGTTTCTGTATTGTTTATGGCTGCCTCTGCAGCCCAATCACAGAGTGAAACAGTTGCCACAAAGACCATATGGCTACAAAGCCTAAAATATTTGCTGTGTTACCCATACAGAAAAAATATGCCACACTGTTTTCAAACCGGGTTCTACACAACACTAGGGTCCTCAAGACAGCGGAGGCCATTGAGAAAAATACAGGACAGGAGTCATTCCTTGGTCAAATATGGTTGAGGCATGGTCCCTTCTAGCTTTCTCGCCTGAAGATTCACATTCATTCCAACTTATACACGACTCTGAAAACTTCTGCAGTTAAAACAAACAGCAACAACAACACCACCTCTTTGAAAATGTCCCAAACAACCTATGTTACTTGTCAATGAGATACCTTTTATGGTGAAACACTCCTACTTGAGTTACCAGAAGTCTGTGGTCCATAATTTGATTTAAATATCTATATAGCTCATTGTTTCCCATTTCAGTCATTTGACTTTTATGTTTGCCACATGTATCGGCCACCCATATACTATTTATTAAATGCATTTACTAAAAATATTTACTAAAGGTTTTTCTTAAATTTACTCCCTTTAAAAATTTGGTCTAAACCAGGCAACAATATCCATGAAATCATAGGCTTGATGTGCCTGTGTGTGTGTGTGTGTGTGTGTGTGTAGGATAGAGGGATAGAGCTACAAAACACACTTGTTTTTCTGTGTACTCACTAAATTACCAATGTGTCACCCACGGAGGAAGACATCACACACTTTGAGTTATACTGGTCTATCCTGCTAAAATGATTCTAGTGCCCAATTCCAACGGGATGGCCGTAGGTTTTCCCACACCAACAAGCAATGCTCAGACACCAGCTGGGTGTGCTACAATTCAACTCAATTCTGACACCATCTACCTGGAGACAGTGTCAGGTCCCACAGGTTAAGGGTTCATTCCCCCACAACTATTCCACCCCACTTCAGACACTAATTGCAAGTCCAATTTGTCACCTGTTGCTTCTGACCCACCAGGTATAGATCCAGGGTTCTTACAACCCCTTCCTTGAGTTCAACGAATTTGCTAATACAGCTCAGAGAACTCAGAGAAATATTTTACATACTAGATTTCCTGGTTTGTTATAAAAAGATATGACTCAGAAACAGCCAGATGGAAGAGATGCAAAGGGCAAGGTGTAAGAAAGGGCACTGAGTTTCCAGGCCATCTCCCTAAATCTCCACACGGTCACCAACCCAGAAGCTTCAGTACATAGACATCGCTGATTACACCATCAGCTACTAACAACTGATTCAATATCCAGTCCCTCTCTGGCACGGGGTCTGTGTGGTCCGAGAGTCACATCATTCACATAACAAAGGGTACCTTTATGCTCTCATCACTTAGGAAGGTCTGAAGGTTTTAGGATCTCTATGCCACACACAAGATGAAGGTCAACTATATATATTTCTTATTATAAATCACATTATCACACCTGCACTGTCTAGTTCAGTAACCACTAGCTACAGGTAACTTCTAAATTTAATTTAAATTAAATGAAAATTTCAGTTACTCAGTCTCATTAGCCACATATCAAGTGCTCAATAGCCATATGCAGCTAGTGGCTACCATATTGGACTGTGCAGATACACATTTTCATAATTGCAGAAAGCTTTATTGGGCAACACTGGACCTTTCTAGACTCTTCTAAAACTATGCAGTATTTTGCCTCACTCACTATCCCAACTCCCACTCAATTTTGTATACCTCTTCTGGGGCCAAAGCCAATACTCGTTTGTTATTTTATCTTCTCACTAATGTTCACCCTTCCTTCCCCCAACACTCTACCTCTCTTACACACACATGCACACACACACACATATGCTCTCAACCAGCACCAATTTCCGCCTTTTGTTTATACACAAGGATCCAGGGATCCAAGGACAGTCTAGAACCTTCCTGGGCCACTCTGACACAGGGGTTTCCTCATTCTGGACCACCAGGGGATTAGATCTGATATTACAAATGGGTGGTCTATGAGCTAAATCTGACTTGTATGAGTGTTTAATTTGGCCTACCTATTCTTTTTTAACTTGTATAAGGAAGGAGACATAAAGAGATATCACACTTTAGAAATTTAGATTTCCAACTTATCTTGAAAAAGCATAAAGATTTGCTCACACAGGGCTCATCACCCACCTGACAGTCGCTGGCTGGTACTAAGTAACTTCTGCCCCTTTAGGCCAGGCATGTCCCCTTGGGTTCTGTTTGTGGCTTATTGTTCTTATTTACATGACTTTCTGGAATTTGAGTCTGTGACTCTGACTTGGAGAACCTCAAATGTTTGATCAGTTACATTCCACCTGTAATTTTAAATATGTGCATGCCCTCTCCTTGGGATAGTGTGGTGATTCTTTGGACCTAGGTAAGAACTAGGTACTACGTGGAATTTTTTTTATTATAGGATAAATGAAAACCTCAATCTAATCTAAAATCTAGGAAGATGGCCGAGGACGTAGGAGGACGCTGGACTTCTGCTCCCACAAGCAGACTCAAATACACATGTATATAGAAAGCAGCGACTCCTGTGTGGCAACTGAGGGCTAAATGAATAGCTTCTGACAACAAACAGTGAGACCCAATAGAGAAGGTTGAGAAACCACCACAACCCTCCAGGAGCTGTGGGAATTATCGGGGCGCAGGAGCTGAAGAGCATCCCCATCCACCTGCTTGGGCTGGGTGGGAGCTCTGTTTGGGTGCTTGGCCTACCTGCAAGTTCAAAGCAGTGCCCTCCCACTACATTGCCTGGGGTCCTTTGCCGGAGAACAGGGAGTCACCACAAGCTGCTGGCCTCCCTGCTGGGAGCCGCTCCAGCCCAGCAGGCCAGCGCCTGAGGCGTCAGCAGCTTCCCTAAGCTAGTCAACACCGACGCCTACACACAGGTCGCTTCCACCCAGGACCATTTCTCTATTAATACAACCAACACGAGAAGGCTGGGGAGCCGCGGAGGTCTCCGGCACTGCGGGAATTCTCCAGGGTCAGAGGTGCCGCAGAGCACCCTCGGTTACATCCCCTTCCACCTCCATAGACAGGCTCCCAGGTGCTCTGGCCTACCTGTCAGGTCGCTGCCGCATGTTCCCCGTGTTCTCCGACACATTCCCTGAGCCCATGTTGGCCCAGAACAAAGGAAGCAAGCGAGATCAACAAGCCTGTACCCCACGCACCTGGAGCCACTCAGCTCGGTGCCCCGGATGCAGTAGGCACCTACGGGGCTCCTCTGGGCCTGCCAGAACCCACACACACACAGTCTACACTGAGGCCGCGTCGCCAGAAGGCCGCCTCTCCCAGACTAGGAGAGATGCCTATTTTGTTTAATTAAAATTCAAAACATAAACAGAAAAGTATCTCTCAAATGAAAAACAAACAAACAAAAACAAGAAAAATCTCCAGGAAGGGAAAAACCCCTAAGGAAATGGAGAGAAGCAATTTGCCTGGAGGCTCACCAAACTTGGGAAGGGAATAGAGCAACTGAGGGAGAATTTCAATGGAGTTAGAGAGCAAAACGTGAGAACCAAGCAGAACTGAAGAATAAAATAACTGAAATGAGAAATACACTGTAAGAAACCAACAGCAGATTGGTTTCTAATACGGGAGAAGAGATCAGAGAATGGCTTTACTAACCTGGGAAAGGAAACAGACATCCAGGTCCAAGGAGCACAGAAAATTCCAAACAAGATCACCCCAAAGAGACCTGCACCAAGACATATTGTAATTAAAATGGCAAAAGTTAAAAATCAAGAAATCATCTTAAAGGAGACAAGGGGAAAACAAATAATTACATACAAAGGAAACCTCAAAAAGCTATCCACTGATTTCTCAGCCCCAACCTTACAGGCCAGAAGGGAATGACAGGACATCTAGATGAATTTATTCAGCAAGGTTATGATTCGGAATCGAAGGAGAGATGAAAAGCATCCCAAACAAAAACTAAAGGAGTTCATCAACATTAAATAAACTAGCTTTACAAGAAATGGTAAAGGGTCTGCTTTAAGCAGTCAAAGAAAGACCATAACCAGAAATTGAAAAAAATATATATATATATGTATGTGTGTGTGTATATATATATATATATATATATATATGGAAGAAAAAAATCTCAGAGGTAAAGCCAAATATTTAATAAATAGTGAATCAGACATTTAAAAAGCTACTACCAAGGTAATAAATAAATAAATAAATAAAGGATCAAACTGAACTCAAACTATAATAAGTAGCTATTACCCTTAAATGGTATATAAACTTAAACAGAAGATATAGATTCTGGGAAACAGAGGATTCAACCTAAAAGGGAACCCCTAAGATAATGGTAAAAGGGGATCCTAGGATGACAGCTGTCAGCAGGCCTAAAAAGCAATTAGTCCAGCCTAAAGTAGGTCAGAAGGCTCCAAGAGAGGTTTCTGTAGGAAGATTAAATTGATAGAACACTTTGTGTTTGAAAGTTGTGAGAGGAGATTTACATAAATGGGGAGAGTTTGGGCTTATTCATAAACAGAGTAAACAAAACAAAGGGGGAAAGCAATCATTATTAATGCAAAGCAAAATAAAATATTATGCAGAAAGGAAAAATAACAGCGTACCTTACACGGCTCAGCAGTAAATGTTATTTGAGAGTAAAACAAATGAACACTGAATATTGATCTAACCAAAATTAAGATTTAACTCAGAGGGTTGGCTAATAAATTTTGCCTCCACTGTGATATTTTTTGTTACATTAGGCGTATCTGAATAGAACTGGTTCTGTGAAGTCACATGGAATCTCCCCTCCATCACCCCTGACCTTGCATACACAGACACTTACATTTCTCACCCAGTGCACATCGAAATGCAAGAGTGTTAGACATTTGGTTCAAACAGCATGCTGTTATTGAATTCTTAACAGCAGAAAAAGTTCTTCCAATTGAAATTCACAGAGGAATGCAAGCCCTTGAGGGTGATCAGTCTGTTAATGTGAGTTCAGTAAAACGCTGGGTTAGGCCAGTCATCTGTGATGAAGAGGTGACGTCTGCAGTGAGGAAATTGTTTCAAAAACAAAACAATGATTTTTTAAGGATAGATTTCAAATACTAGTGCAGGACTGGCGTAAGTATATTGAAGTGTGTGGTGATTTTGTAGAAAAATAATTATGTAGCTTTGAAAGTAAATAATGTAGGTATACTTCCTTTTTCATTTCATTAAAATTTCTTTTCCCATTCATTTTCTATTTAAGTGGAGGCAAATTTTATCAGCCTGCCCTTGTAGATTGGAATGGTGAGGGGGTGAAAACTGGCATCAGGAATAAGAGAGAGCTAAATGCTCATCTTATTACAAGGAAGTGAAAAGATCATGCCTACAACTGCATGATCAACAAGTAGCAATATAAACATGGTATTTCGAGATAGTGAGAACCAGCTAAATCAGTGGTGTCCAACCGTTTGACTTCCCTGAGTCACAATGGAAGAAGAATTGTCTTGGGTCACACATAAAATACATTCACACTAATGATAACTGATGAGCTTAAAAAAAAAAAGAAGTTGCAAAAAAAATCTCATAGTGTTTTAAGAATTTGTGTTGGGCTGAATTCAAAGCCATCCTGGGCTGCGGGTTGGACACACCTGAGCTAAATAGCCAAAGACCCAGCTAACACGGTAAGCAGTGATTGTCCTGGAGATTCAGGGTGTAAGGAAAGGAGGACTGGAGACAGTTCTTTATCATACCAAACCTTGCTAAACTATCTGAATCTGTAAAACTTTGGACACATACAACTTTGTTTTTAAAAATAAATTAAGGAGAAAAAGAAATCCTGTTTGACTCTTAGGCATAACAGAAGCATTGCTTGTTTCCCAACTACAATATCTAACCGGCTCAGCCCTAGAACACAACCTGTGCTCTCTTTTTGGCATCAAACCTCTCATCCTTCAGGAAAGAAGCAGCTCTTCTTATGCTCCCCTCTCCCATCTTACGAAACTGTTTCAACTGGGTTTAAACTAGGAAGAGTCCAGCTATATACAGGCCAGCAGCTGGTTTGTTCTGGAGAAGATATGTCCATCTCAACAGGTCATGTCCACAGAGGAGGGCCCTGTGCAAGCTAGGTCCATGCAATTGGTGGCCCCTGGGGAGACACAGGCAGTGGCTCTTTCAGTGTAGTGATCTAGCGTGGCAGTGTTCTCTCTAGTTGACTGGTACTTCCTCCTGTCATTTTTTTTAAAAAAATCATAGTCAAGTTCCTTGGTGCCAACCAGTGGTGAGCTAAATCACAAGGCTTTGGGGGTTATTGTCTTTCTTTTCTTTTCGGCATCTGTGACTTTTTTCTCTGGAGAGGAGAGGAGCTAGACAGGAGAGTAGTAGTCATAAGTTATACGGTATACTAACAGAGATATCTAGAAAGCTCAGGACTAGCTCCCAAACACACAGACAGGTAACAGTCACGTTAACTTGGTCAGCGCCTAACAAACAAATTGGTCCTGAGTCCCATGAATGAGATGTCACTAGTCGCCAGTTTGAGTGTGAGCTCCATGAGGGCACCTGTTGAGAACTGAGAGCTCTGCTGAGTCCTACACACATTGAGCACTGCCTGTCACAGAGTAATAACATCACAAATACTTGTTGAATTAACTTATTCTGTTTCCAGACCTCAGCGATTTCTGATGAAGCCAGGCATCTATGCAGAAACCAAAAAGAACCCCATTTTTCTTCAGTCCTTTGGTCAACTTGAACTAGAAAATGAAAAATAAATAAATAAGCACAATCCAGGGTATTGGTATCATTTTTAGAACTGCATTTATTTTGTGTTGGATCAAGTAAAGATCTTTAGAGGGTTTCCACACTGAATCTTTTGTGTTACTCCTTCCCCAATATGAAATTAAAAACATTCACTCCTTAAAATACTTATAGGAGGCAGTCCAGCACAATTCTGAACTTGACTTCTAGGATGATTTTTTTAAGCACCAAATACTGAATTCTACCAAAACATATTTTGTTATTTGGGGGTGTCTTTGCTTCGCAAGCCCTAGAGGTGCATGTTTAGTCTGTCCTTTGGTAATTGAGCCCTGGCTTAGAGCTTTCAACACAGCTTGTTGTCGCTGGAACACTCGAATCCAAATGAAAAACTTACAAAGAGTAACCAGCCTGCCCACACACTTTGACACTGTAATCAGGGAAGTGGAGCCAGAAAGGGAAAAATCGGAAGGCACAAAGGAAGGGAAGCTTTCATTTGTTTGCTGTTTTGTTCGTTGTTTTGTTTTATTTGTTGTTTTTTGTTTTTGTTTTGAGGAGGAGTAAACAATGGGAGAGAAGATGAAAACATGTCAGTAAGTAAAAGGTAGCCTGGGCCCTCAATCTTAGTCCCTACTCTGCAAAACCCATTTTAAATAACTGCCCAGTGATGTCTCTTTTACCCCCTGTAGTCTCAAGTGACCGCTACACTAACACCATAGATGGTAGTGTCGTCGAGTTCTTCTAATACACTAGATTGATAAATGAGCAGAGACTAATGTTTTCATTATTGTTATTTTCAAGTATATATCTCGATATTCCAAAGGGAAAATGCAAAGATAAAAATATTAAAATAATATTTCTTTTCCACGCTCCTTTAAGGAAGTTGTACATTTTTGGATGAGAGAGTCCTTTATATTTTTCACCTCCAGGAACCAGCTATCATCTACGGGAGACCCAGCTCTCAGGCTGGAACGTAATCTCTTTCAACCACATATCTGATACCGAAATAGGCCCCCCCACCTCCCATCCCAAGTCACTCACTGAAATCTCTGCTGAAATCCTCCAGCTTCGGACTCAGAGCACAGCCCACTCCTTGTACCATGTTGAGCAGAAGGCCAGCGCCTTCTTTTTTGTGTGAAACTGAAATGTTTTGCCTCTGTGACTTTCAGTTCCCATCTAGTTATACCTCTTGGGCCCCGCAGAACAAGAGTGAGGCTTCTTTCAGATGAAAGATTTCACCCCTAAAAACTGAAGTCCATTTCCTTCTACAGGAGCAAGCATAGCACAGTGCAAAGAGTGCAGCTCAGACAATCCTGGGTTTAACTCTTAGGTTCTATCATTTATTAGTTGTGTGACCTTGGACAAGTCGTTTAGCCTTCCAGATACTTCACATAGAAAAATGGATTATAATACATATAATACATTTCACCTGGGTTTGTAAAACATTGTAGAAGGGGCAGCACTTTGACTCTAGGAATACCCCATAACTTAAAATTCCCCCCTTGTCCTCCCTTCCCCTTTGGGGAAGGCAATGTAGTCAGAAGGATAATAAGCAAGACTAGCTCATTCACAGACTCAAGTTCAGTGATTTGTTAAATACCTACTATTCTAAAATAATCAGTACAGATGTGGCTTGTTTTGCTGTTACTTACCCTTGTTTACTAAATTGCTTTTAGGTTTAATTATTGCCCTACAATAAAGAGATTGCACTAGAATTTACTTTCAAATGAGGCTTCGTGTTCCCATGGACCACATATCAGTGTGAAGGGTGTGCTTGTAGCCAAAGGTCCACGGTGCTACAACCATGGACTCTGATCTAGCAATGGTGAGGAGGGCAAAACAGGCACCGATGTGTCATGAAGTGAAACGCAAAACGCATGCCACTTTTCATGAAATGAGAATTGAAAAATATGTTGTGTTTCAGGCTGCATACCCAAACTCTGGTTTCGGGTGCCTGGGTGTAGGAAAAGCATAAGAAGCACCTTCCTAAATCCGGGCAAGTAATCAGAGTCACATGGAGAGATTGTGGGAAATAGGGACTCCTGGGCCCCGAGAAACACAACATCAGAGTCTCCAGCCAGAGGATGTCTGCTCACATTCTAACATTCCATGTGTTTAACAGTGATAATAGAAAGCATTTCAGTAAATATTATTAAAACTCTTCTTTGGGATGGAAAAACCCTACTGTGATGGTCAAGAAATACAGATCTTCCTCTCAGTGACCTGATAAAATTAGTGGACTAGACAGGCCATCCTACATGAAACCATGAGTAATAGTAAAATACTATCAGTGAAAATATCAAGTTAAAACATTGGCACAGGGGAATTGGGTGAAAGTGGTCAAAAAATGCAAACTTCCAGTTATAAGATGAGTATGTCATGGGGGTATAATGTACAGCGTGGTGACGATAGTTAACAATACTGTGTTGTATATTTGAAAGTTGCTAAGACAGTAGATCTTAAAAGGTCTCACCACAGGGAAAAAACTGTACTCTGTGAGATGGTGGATGTTAACTAGCCTTACTGTGGTAATCATTTTGCCATATCTCTATATATCAAATCATAATGCTATAGACCTTAAAGTAACACAAGGTCATATGTCAATTATATTTTAATAAAACTGGAAGAAAAAAGCTATAGAACAGACAGGAGAAATTCTTGGATGTTGAAGACAGAAGAATAGAAAGTGGTTGTATTCTAATCATACCTGAGCAATGTGACCAGTAATGCAGAACCTCAGAGACTGAGTGAGCTCACAGCTGCAAACATTAACCCAAGTCAGAACCATGGAAAATACGATGACCTGAGAGTAGAGAACAGGAGTTCTGGTCAGCATTCTCTTATCTGTGGATTCCCGCCAGAGCTGGGATCAGCTTGGGTGCCTGGTGCCACCCTGCCCCACCCACAATGACCCCCAGTCCCTCTGTGCCCCACTGGGTTGGGCCTCTCCAGACCTGCTGATGAACTAACTGGCTTGGCCCAGTTGGAACTATTTCGTCTAATAAAGTCTTCTAACTTCATCTTGTGTCCTACATTCACCCTGCCTTTAATTTTTAAACTTAGAAACTGTTGGTGTTTTTATTTTTTCATTAGGTGGTGGATGTTGTGTTCCTGCCATGATGTTGGGAACCCAGGAGACACCATGCTTGGTAACCCTTCTCTCAGCTCTACTTTGATTGTATGACTATCTCTACAAAAACAAAATAGGGGAATAAAATAAGCCCACAATATATCAAATGTAAAATATGCCAATGCCTTTATACATAAGCTCACATAATGTCCCAGCTGGTGATTTCAGAAGTCATCTGGTCCAACCCTCTCATTTTACTGATAAGAAAAGAGGGAGCCAGAACAGGGAAGTAAGTCTCCTGCTCAAAATCTCAGTCCTGGTTGTTGATAGACTGGTGTTAAAAAAAGAAAACAAAACAAAAACCTAGATTTTTGATCCCTGATGCAGTGCTTTTTTCACTCCACCACACTGTCTCTTGGAAGACTGACAATTGATCTGAAAAATAATTTTGCTAAAGCTATTTGGAGTCTTTCTAAACAATTGGCTCAAGTCTTTATTTTTCCCTCCAATAAAGTTCTTCCCAGTTTGCTAAACTGGCGTCAATGGTATTTGACCATAAATCCGACAGTCACATGAAGAATAGCCTTTAGATGACCTAGTCCAGGAGGGCTTAACCTGGGACCTATAAACTCATGGGTTAGACCCCGGGGATCCATAGTTGAACTTCAAGAAGTTAGCAAAAATTTTGAGTGTGCAGATGTGCACTTTTTTCTGGGTTGGGAATAACAGTTTTCCTCAGATTCTCCAGGGAGTCCATGAATCCTCACCAAATTGGACTACTGTCTAATTCCATTTCCTCAAGTTAGAGTTGGGGAGCTGAGGCACTGAAGGTGAATACAGTTGCTGAGGTCACATAGAACAGAATAAGGCCTGGAACTCAGATCTCTCTGTGCACATTTGAGGTCCTTTCCCACTGTACCTGTGCTCTGCATGCTGACCAGAGATGATTCCAGTTTTCTCAGTTAACTCTCTTCCAATTCTTTCAGTACTGATGGAATTCACTGAGTGAGTATACAAGACTCAGCCTTGCCGGGGGAATGATGTCTCCCTGAACATCTCACCACCTTGAAATTCTGTGGCCCACCACCTTGAATTCTGTCAGAGGTGGAATCTACGTTCCAAGGCTCTCGGCTCCCTTGCATGAAAGAGCTCTGTTGGTGTTTCTGCAGTCTGGTAGGTTATCAAATGACGTTGTCAGTGCCTTCTGCAGGTACAGCAAGAAAAACTCACCTTACTGGAGAAATGGGCTCACTTAGAGGAAGTAAAAGACTGAAGGAAGATTTTTAATAGAATCTAATAAAACTAAGTAAGAATGGAAATATCCAATACAGAAAGCTACCTCCCTTATAGGTATAGTGTCTAATTCCATAGTAATAAGAGATAGGCTGCCATAAATTATATTTGGATGAAGGTGAGATAGAACTCAAATCAACCTATAAACACTCTATAGGTTTGTGAGAAGGCAGTTTTTATACATTATGATGTCTCCAAATTATTTTTTGGTTAAAAAAATGAATCAGGGTATTTAACTGCCCATTCAATTTATACTTTTGTATTATTGATTTTATACAAAATTTCTTCAGATTTTTAGTGTAAAAAGATTATTCAAGATGGTTATTTAATTGGTTCTCTAATATCATAGCAAGAAGTTAATGCACAATGACTGAAAATGACAAATCAAGTATACACAAAAATTGATCATGTTATTTGCCTTCAGCAAAGGGAATTGGGTAGCTTGGATCAAAAACAGGAGACTTTTCACTGTAAATCTTCTGGTTCTTTTGGATTTGAATCATGTGTTACTTACTATTCATACTATTAAGAAAGAAACCTTGAACTTTAGAAAGAGAGAAATAGTACCAAATATATACTGGTACAATGTAGACATAAAATTAACTTCTGTAAGAAACAGCTAAAAGTGACTGATTGTAGGGGTTGGTCAAGTTGCCTTCCGTATGCAATTTGTAACTATATGCATGAATTACGTTGACAAAACATAAAACTAATTTTTACAAAAGAAAATCACCTCCCACAAACTTGTTCTACAAGAAATCGAGGCCCCAAGTTTGGCAGAGACTAGTGACAGAGCATAGACACACTCTCAGGTTGCTGTGCCACAGGCCAGAGCTTTTCCTAACACAGACAGAGAATCTTCCTGTGACTGGTGGCTGAACGCCTTCTAATTACTGTTATTATTGTTATTATTATTAGATGAAGACATTTTTAGAATATTTGAATAAAATTGACCTCTCCTCATTCTGATCCTCTGTGCTAATAATTGTACCCTTTTTTATTCATTCAATTACAAGCAAATTGACAGGAGACATTTATAGGAGGCAGCTTAAACCCCAGCTAATGGAGTGCCTAATGACTAATTGATCAGATCCCAACCCAGAGAGCAGTTCTGCGTGGCCTAAAGGAATTTATGCAATTAGTTTAGGTTTGGTAGAAATTGAGTGCATATGAAAGTAAGCTTTTTATGGTCTTGATTTATGAGGGCTGGACATTAACTCTATCTGCCAAGAGGTGAGCCGCCTAGCAAGCCCCAGGCACTGGGGGGCTGGAGGGGGCTCTGTCGCAGGAAGGGATGTCGAGTTTGGGAATGGGCATGCTGTGTGTAGGGGGTGGGGGGAGATGAGTAAAGGAAAGAGAGACTTTGGGATTGAGAGTTGAGATTCCTCCAGAAACCTCTTGAAATTACGGTAGTTCCCCTCGCATTGTAATTCAAAGTAAAAGCAATATTAAAGTCCTAAATATGTATAAAGATGTCCCATAAAAGTCTGATTTTTTCCCTGGATGAATACTAGGGCTTTTGTGAGTGTGAAATCCTAAAATTAAAACTAAAACGAGAGGGAGAGCGAGCGAGCGAGCTCTGTCCCGGTCCAGACAGCGGAGGCAGGGAGCTCAGGCAGACCAGCACTCCTCGGCCCGGCGACAGGAAGCTGCCGGCGAGGACTCCCAGGGAACAGCCTGGGCCTGGCCGCAAAGCTCCTCCCCAAGTCCAGGGGGCTCCCCGGCCCCAACGCAGCAGAGGGGAAGCCCCCTCCGGAGGCGCTGGGAGGAGCCAGACGAACCCTGACCCCGCAGGGGGAGCCCTGGGAGCCCCGCGGGTACGGGAACGCCGTCGGAAGGGGAAGGAGGGAAACCTGACCTGATCGAAAAAGAGCGATCGAAGGAGAGACTAATTCGTCCGCCGGGGTCCTCGCCGGCTCGTCTGCCGCCTGGGCGGGGTTATGGCCGGAGCTCCCGCAGCTCCGCGGAAAGAGGGCCAGAAGGGAAAGGGGGCTTTCTGAGCGCCCCTCCTGCACGCTGGGGTCAGGGGTGCGCGCCTGCGAGGTCGGAGGGACGCTAAGCGTGGGCTGGGGAGGGGACGGGCCCACAGACTGACACAGACAGGGACAGACACGTGAGAGGCGCGGGACGCCGAGGGAGACACCCGCGGAGATGGAGCGGGGGCCCCAGGCCCCGCGAGGACAGCGGCATCCTCGGCCCCCAGCACCTCCTCGGCTCCTGCGGCTCCTCCGGCCGACTGCAACGCGCGTGCTCCGCCCCCACCCGGCGGCCCCCAGCCCCGCCTCTGCACGGTCGGGTCTCCCTTGGGGAAGGGTGAGACGAAGACCCCGGGGTTTGCCAGAGCTCGCCCCCAAATTGGAGTCCGCTACTTGCCCTGAGCAAGTGACAGGAACACGCCGACTCCGAGTTCTCATCTGTTAAATGGGCCTTTAAATGGCCCCCGCTCGCTCGTAGTGGTGTTTAAGGACGAATAAACGAATGCTCACGACGTGCTTGGAACCGCGCGTGACCTGCTAACAGCCCTCCGTGCATGCTAAGGCGTCATCATTATGCATTTATCCCACCAATGTGTAAAGCACCCACTCCGCGAGGCCCGGAGCTGCGTGCGCGGGGAGGGGGGAGGGGCGCTGCGCCCCCAGCGCATTTACTGCTAGAGAAATCCACGGGGTGCTGTCAGGGAGTAAGAAGGACTAGAAGGAAGTCAAACGGGACAGTGTGATACAGTGACGGGGCAAAAGAGCCATTTCCGGTAGAAGGAGCCGTCTAAGTCCCTCCCCTCTCTCCGGACCTCAGTCTCTTCTTCAGTAAAAAGGGGGGGGGGGGGGGGGTTAGGCGCTCTGTCCTTCGGCTGACGCACTCCAACACCCGGGCCCAAAGGTGGGAGCTGAGCGGGCAGGGACCGGTTGGAGACCCCATCCCCAGCGTTTCTTTGGTCCGCTGGAGTCCCGCCCCTCGGAGGGGGCGCTGCGCTGAGTCCCGCCTGGGGAGGACGGCTCCAGTTCTAGGAGACGCCCTCGACAGGGGTCAAGCTTCCCAGAAGGCACTATGTATTCGCCCCAAGGACTCCTGCAGAGCGAGGTCACTGTCCCGTCCACAGCTGGGACCAAGTTAGCGAAGAGATTGTCCCCTGACAACCACGTCGTAGACAGTGCTTGTTTTGGAAATGAACAGACTGGCTCACAGCGGAGTGTTTATCCCACATGATTCCGAGCCCCCAGTTTGGCCCGACAATATTACCTTTTCCTTTTCTTAGTATAAACAATGTTTTAAAGAGACTAAGTATCCATTAATGCTTACTATGTGTCAGGCCCTTGACTTCTGTGATTTCATTTCATCGTCAGAGCAGTCCTGAAAGATAATCTTCGTCTACAGATGAGGGCACGGAGGCTCAGAGTGATAAAGTCACTCACTCCAGTGAGAGATGGAGTAGGTATTCCACCGCAGGTCTGTCCACTCCAGACCTGGAGTTATTGCCATCTCAGCAGGAAAGTGAAAGAACTCAAACTCCAACGCAGAGTC
Organism: Lyroderma lyra; assembly: GCA_004026885.1. Classification (NCBI taxonomy): domain Eukaryota; kingdom Metazoa; phylum Chordata; class Mammalia; order Chiroptera; family Megadermatidae; genus Lyroderma; species Lyroderma lyra. Next base: position 170,483 of record PVJL010001319.1, read on the forward strand.
AAGAGGTCAAGTACACCCAGTAGGGCAGAGGTCACCCCCTGATCCTCCTTTCTGCTTCCTCCTCTAGGTACCAAGGGCCCACGTCACAGAGCACCCCTTCTGCACCCATGGTCACCATGGAGTGAGGCAAAGCTCTTCTAATTTAAACAGGTAGGAAACTGGCCGTCTTTGAATGAAGCTTGAGATGCACACCATCACCTAGACCCCAGGGAGACTTGTTTATTCTTGGTGGTCTCTGTTCTCTCCTGTACTGCTAGAATCCAGAGGGCATTGAGTTAGCTAGAAGGGGTCCTTTCGTTTTTCTTTCATTCTTTCAACAGGTATTTGTTGTCTGCTACTCTGGGTCAGACCTTGAACTGGGAACTGGGCTTGAAACAGTGAGCAAAACTGACACTAGTTTAGACACAGAGAGAGTTGGCTACCGGCCAGAGATCACACAACTCAGACTGGGGGCTTGGGCCATGCTGGCGTGTGTATACTTGGCTCACTCGGGGGTCAGGCCCTGGTTCCAGCCACTCAGGTGCCTAGAAGGCTTCCTTTTGAATGACTTTCAAAGTCCCACCTTGATAAGCAAGATGTAGCTTTCCTTACAAACAGCTCTGCACACTCACCTCACTTTCTCTTGGTACAGTTTAAAGAAACTCCCAGCTGAGCCTTGGTTAGTAAATGTTGCAAGTTGGCAGAATTTAGGAAAGGAAAATCTGCTATTGGGTGATTTCGATGACTCTTTAAAATATTTTTGTGAGGTTTTACACCATCAACAGACCTTAGAGTGGTAGCATGACTCGCTCAAGGTCGCATGGTTGGAAATGGCCCGCCAGGATGCACACCAGGCCTGTGTAAACTCCAGACCGGCTCGTACCCGGACCTCCACCACAGCTACCCTCTAGAGGTCTGTGCCTCCAACAGACGAGTGGCAAAGGCGACTGCACAACTCCTGAGAAACCACAGTTCCCGGCGCTTCCTGAGCGAGTTCCAGTAGAGAGGCAGCGGCGCCGGCCCGGCGCACTCGGCGGGTGGGAGAGGGTGGAGCGCGTCCTGGACCCGGCCGCAACTCCCGCCCGCGGGGTGGAGACCCGTCAGCATACCTGCGCGCACTGGTGGTCCCCGGCGCCTGGACGGGACCAGGCGCAGAGGCGCAAGTACCACTCGTAACCCAGCCCGGCTGGTTCTGACGTGGGTGTTGCACTCAGACGACTCATCCCACCCTCTCAAAAAAAAAAAAAAAAAGTCTCCTAAACTTTGGAGGTTATTAATTTTAAAAATAAATAAATAACAGCAGGGAACTTTTCGAAAAGGAGATGGAGGCGGAAATCGGGTTCTTTCCAGGGCCAGAAAAGCCGAAGGCTCTTACCTGCAGGAAATCTCGCAGCCCGCAACGGCGCGTCTGTCTGGAGCGCTTCGCTTCGTCGCGGGACGCTCACGACCGCCTCCTCTGCAGCCCGGCTGGGCTCCGGCCCTGTGTTTTATACCACTATAGGCAATTAATATTGCATCAGCCGTATTTTAAATTTTCAAAACCCACAATATAATGTAATGGCATAAGGGCATTTATTATTAAAGGACACCCGGCGGAGGGGGAGGTGGGGAATCGCTGGAGCTGTTTCGTGCGGCGAGGGCGAGGGGCTGAGGGTGATCCCCAGGTTTGCTTTTGCAGTGGTGAGGGGGGCGCACCGCGCAGAGGGGAGCCCCGCTCTGCTTTGAATTTCGGGCTGGAGGTCTGATGACCCAGCGTTCTGTGAAGACACAGTGGGGAAATGCGCAGAGGACTCCTGGACTTGGAGCATTCATTTTTAAATCATGAAGGTATTTCTGCAGCTCACAAATAAAAAAGGTTTCCTCGTTTTAGAGGGAACTCGCGAAAGAGAAAGGAACTAGCCTCTGTTGAGCACCTACAAGGTACAGGGCACTATGCTCGGATCTGTGAGGCAGACATCTCATTTAGCGCCCCATCGAGGCACCGCCATGGACCAGACAATGAGTAACATCCTGGGTGACATTCCAAATGAACTTCTGAAGAGACTCTAAGGGGCCCCAATGGACTCAGACCCAGAGAAGAACACCTTCCTCCCTCTTTACATCTATTCCCTCGCTTCCTATATAGCCATTGAATCTATTAAATTAATGTTTCCTATTAAGCCCAACCACTACCAGACGCCTTAAATAAAGAATCTTACTGAGTCTCGACAATAACCTTGTGAGGTAGGAATGAGCATCTTCATCCAGAAACAACGGATGGTAAGAGGAGTTAAGAACATGTTTTAGGGTCATTCAGCCAATGAGCAGGCGCCGGGCCTCCTACAGTAGCCAGGCTTCGGAGTTTGCTATCTGAGTGTAGTTGAGCAAACAGAGGCTGATAGATTCGCTTTCAGGGACATGTGCAAGAAAGTGACTTGAAACTCAGAGGTCCGAAACCAGAAGGGGGGAATCTCCCTGGAGAAGGGGTGGGGGTGAGAGGATGATGAGGCTGCCAGGTAAGAACAGAGAGGGGATGACCAGAGACTGCCCTGCCGGAAGTGACAGCGCAGCTCTTCTTTTAAATTCTTTCCAAGAGCAGTACTCAGCCTCGGAGAAAGAAAAGCACTGCGATTCGGGTTGAAAAATAAAGCATTTATTTTAGAAGTTAATTCAAAGGGTAAAGAGAGGAGAAAACAATATTTTATTTGTATCTACTCATAGAAGGAAACCAAAGACCACACAGCAACACACAAATTACATGAAGCAACGAAAGATAAAATGCGATGGGTCTAGAGGGAGTGGGGTGAGAAGGGTCCAGGCCAGCAGTCTGGCCTCTCTTTCCACCCAAAACTATAAGTGAACCTCCACCCAGAGACACCCATAAAAGGGGGATGGAAAAGTGAAGTCAAATAAATAATAGGAAACAACGATGCTAACAATAACAGCAGTAATGAAAGCGCGACGAGCTTAGACGTGTGGAAGAACTTGCATATGATTCAGAAAAGTTGCAATGACTTGCGAGCAGCCGACCTTACACTGCACTGGGAGTCTGGCTGGAGAAGCCCGCTGGGGTTCGAGAGTCCTCAGTCTGCCCAGAACACTACCAAACCCCGCTCTCCAGCAGGCGGTAATTACCCCTGCAACGGCCAGCAGATCGTGGATGATGGGTCCGGGCAAGTGGTCACTGTTGCTTGTACATAGCTAAGCAATCCCAGCCTGTGGGCCTTTTTCTGGAGCCCGACATATGTGCAGAGCCCGCAACTCCCAGCACACTTCCCCTGACCCTAATCCATGCTAAGAGAATTTACAGCCAACCAAAGAATGAGAATGACAAAATCTAGGCGGGGAAGGAAATACAAGGCTATCCTTTGGAAACATACATGATTTTATATACTCTAAATAAATCTCCAGTACATGGTTGTGCCCCAGTTAAACTTTGCATTACTAGTTATCACTTCCTTCCCATCCCTTCACCCGTTGCCTAATCGCGTTTAAGAAAGTGGCACCTTCGGCCCAGAGTCGCGTGGTCGGGGTAATTCCCCTTCCCCGGCGTTGGGACTCCTGCCCTGAGGTCGCACAATCCAACGCGCAAGGGCGATTTTCAGCACCGCGGACAGCACAAGTCCTCCAGGACTGCCCACTGTGGACTTCTTCTTAGAGCCAAAACTTTTCTGGTGGGAATAGAATGGGAAAAGGAGACAGAGAAGGCCGGGAGGCAACCAGGTGGGATAAAGGGGAAAAGTCTTTGTGGCTTTGGGGGAGAGAGCCTGACCGGCCAGCAAACACCTTGGAGTCCCCCCCCATAGCCGTCCCCCCCGCCGGGACGGACACTCAGCTTTCTCGGGCCCGGACGCTGCGCCCCGCTGCAGTCAGTGGACAGCCGAGTACTTCATTCGTTTCTGTTTCTGTCTCTGGTTGCAGAACCAGACCCTCACCACGTTCTTTTTAAGGTCCAGTTTCTCCGCGATGGCCGCGATCTTCTCCGATGAGGGCCTCGGCTGAATAGCGAAGTAGGCCTCGAGCGAGCGCTTCTCCGGCGCCGCGATGGACGTGCGTTTGCGCTTCCGCTCGCTGCCGTTGAAAAGCTCCGGCTTGCTGTTCTTCTCGCGGTAGGCAGCCTCTGCTTCTTCCAGCCAGGCCTGGAGCACGGGCTTGAGCGCGATCATGTTGTTGTGCGAGAGAGTGAGAGACTCGAACCTGCAGATGGTGCTCTGGCTGAGCGAGCCGACGCCCGGGATCTTGAGGTTGGCGAGAGCCGCGCCCACGTCCGCCTGGGTCACCCCGAGCTTGATGCGCCGCTGCTTGAAGCGCTCGGCGAAGGCCTCGAGCTCTCGTGGGTCCGACTCCACGTCGCTGAGGCATGCGGGCATGGCGCTGTGCGGCGCCACGGCGTGTGGGTGGCTCATGCCCATGGCCTGGTGCAGGTGGCCCATGGCGCCCAGGTGGTGCGGGTGGATCTGCGCGGGCATCACCGAGTGCTCGGGGGCGCCCAAGCCGCTCACGCTCAGCGTGGGCGAGATGTGCTCTAGCAGGTCGCCCTCGAGGCCCTGGTGCACTGCGTGGTGCGGGTGCGAGGTGAGCGCGGCCGGGTGGGAGATGGGCACGGTGGACGAAGTGGACGTGCAGGGCACGCTACTCATGGTATGGTAGGTGGCGTCGGGCTTGAAAGGATGGTTCTTGCCGTGGGAGACGATATCCACCGCCGCCAGAGCTTCGGCGCGTGCCAGCAGGCTCTCATCAAAGCTTCCAAATATATTACCCTGCAGCTGCAAGCGAGAAAGCGCACAGCGCGGTCAGTGGGGAATACTGTCAACTCAGGATTAAAACACATTTTCAAGCAACCGAGATGCCGCTCCTCAAAGCCCAGGTCATAAAAATTAATACGGAGACAGAGGCTCTGCTGGAACAGACGTGCGGATCAGAGACACGGATGAGAGAGAGGGCGCGCCGGGAGAGCGCGCGGGGGAGACCAGGAGAGGGGGTTCGACAGCGGCGATTGTTCTGGGCGACATGAAAAAAACATGAAGCCAGTGCCTGTCAAAAAATGTGCCTTAGAGCGGTAATTATGCTCCACTACGTACCTGCGGGGCTGGGAGACAGACTCGGCGCATGGCCTCGGAGCCGGAGTGCAGGCTGGAGAATTTGGGTTCTTGAAGCACCGGGTGCATGCCGAAAGGCTGCTTGGTGTTCATGGCCATCATCTTCGCGCGCCTGGCAGGGAGGCAGCGAGGGACATGGATCAGGCTCGTCTCGCTCGCTCGCCGCGCTCCAACTGAGCGCCGCTCAGCGCCGGCGCTCCCCTCGCCCTCTCGCTCGCTGCCTCCCCTCTCCCCCACCTGCTTCTTCACTCATCTTACAAGCAGCCTGCCAGGAAGGGCCCGGGTGCGCGCAGGCGTGCTCACGCGCCCAGGACTCGCAGGGGCCGCCCGGGAGGCGAGGCCAGGCAGCAGCTCCAGGCGCGCCTCTCTGCGCCCGCCACTGCCGCCCCCGCCGCGGCATTTATACCCGGGCTCGGCCTGGCCTCGCTCGGCCCGCCCCGCCCCGCCCCGCCTGGCTCCAGCCCCACTGACCTTCCGGATTCTTCCTCCTTCGTGGACTTCCCCTCTCCCCTTCTCCCCACCCCCGCCCAAAGTCCCAACCTCTCCGTCCTGTCCCAGATAGTAGGGCAGCCCCGCTGAGCCGGGGGCGCAAGCTGACTTGACTCCAACCCTTCACCACACACACACACACACACACACACACACACACACACACTCCTTGTCGGACCGACTGCCGCCAAACTGTCCATTTCCAGGGCGCTCCTGGCCCCACGCCCGAGCCGTCCACCAGAGTTCGGCCCCGCAGCGCAGCGCAAAGGCGCCTGCGAGCACCCAGACGCGCTCCGGGGAGGGTGAGGGGCTGCCAGAATGAGTCCCAGGTGACCCTTAATCCCCAACCGCCCACCGTAGTGGAAGGGGGGAGGGTCACTGCCTGCTCAGTCCAGGAGGCCTGGGGCTTTCTCTCCTTGCTTGCCTTTGCTTAAGACAGACAACTTGGCCCCCTCCCCTTCCCCTTCCTCCAACCCGCCAGTCTAAGGAAGCTTGCTAAATCTGTTTTAAAATAGTGAGTCCAGAACTGCCCGCCCGCCTTGGGGGTCAGCCCGTGCCCTTCTGCTGGGCCATCAGCGCGTATAAGCCCCCGTTCCCATAACAGTCGCTACCATATTGAGCTCCCAATTTGTGCTAGGCAACTGAGTGAGTTGCCTCTCGGTATTCTCAACCCTATGGAGTGGGTACTGTCACTCAGTTTTACAGGTGAGGACAGGAGGGTCGGAGGGGTTAAGTGATCGGCCCAAGGCAACGTAGCTAGCTGGTTGGGGGCACAGCCATTCAGTCGCTCGTGCAGCTATTGATTCCACAAATATTCACTTGCGGCCCACTGTGCGTCAGGAGCCACGAAGGACTTCGCAGGCACTTAACCACTTAGCTACTTGGTCTTCCTTCCCGCGGCACTGGAGTGCTCCGAGGATCGGTCGTACTGCCCGCCCCCCGCCTCCCCTCTGCTCTCGTCCCCTCTCCTCCCGTCCTCTCCTCTCCTTTCCCTGCGCTAGTAAACATCGTGAATAATGGATGGGGAATCCTGGGACCGCGGCCGCGCCGCCCTCCAGGTTCGGAGAGAAGCCCCCAGCGCCCAGCTAAGCCCACCTCGCCACCGCAGTCGCCTCTGCCCAGGGAGAGGCCTTCGGGTTTCAGAGACCTGATCAGCCCGAGCCTCCGCCCCGTGCGCTGCGGGGCGTGGGGTGTCGGAGTGGGCCGTCTCTTAGCCTAAGAGGAAGCCCTGCCTTGATCCGGGCTCCCCACCCTCGCTCGGTCTCCCCAATTCCTCGTCTCCGCATTGTACCGCCCTGCAATACCGTCAGAGGCCTCAGCCCAGGTCGGCGAGTTCAAGCACCGCCCTTTCACTAAACCTCTCTGAGCCCCGGTTTCCTGGGCTCTACAATGGCAATGGCACGCTTGTGTGCTGTCTTGGGTTCTGGTGAAGACGTTTGGAGCTCAAGCCGAAAGGAAAACATTGAGCACGGACCCTTAGTGCTGAGTAAACCTCCTCACAACCTGGTGCTTTGGAGTCCAGGACCTGCCCTCAGAGTCAGGAGGAATCTCTGGCCTCTTGTTGGCTGAGAGGCCACAAGCTGCAGTTTCCTCATCTATTAATGGGAATTATAGTCCCCCGCCCGCCAACCGCCCCCACTGATGGCTGTGAGGAGTACCCTGAGATGAGCATTTGGCACAGTGCCTGGCACACTGAAATCATGGAATGACTGTTCCTCTCTTGCTCCCACTTCAACTTAAAGAGAAAGCATTTAGCAATGGGAGTGGCCTAGGCCATCTTCCTGGAGAATGGTTTGTCTGCAGGTCCAAACTGGTTCCTTGCTTGTCTCCATTCAACACCTACTTTTTGCCAGACCCCATGCAGAGGGCAGCTGTGGATCAGACTCCTTGCCAGCCGTCAGGGAGTCGCCAGTCTAAAATCCACGGCAGGAAATTGACTGTAAACTTGCACTACGGTGGAGGGCCATAGATTCCTGCACAAGACGCAGAGCCAGGGTGGTGGGATTCTTGAAATCCAGAATATGTACCAGATCCATGGGCCTCGGGAGGGCTGGGTTTTGGACAGCATTCTAACACTGGGTCTATCCCACAAGGAGAGGGCTGAACTAGATGATTGCTAAGTGCTTCCACCTCCAGCAAAAGACTGTCAGTCTGGTTAATTTAAATGAACCACATTTTGAGCAAGAAGCTTCTCTCCAGAGATCCTCAACTCCCCAGAGGCTGAATGCAGTGTTATTGTATCACTCACCAGCATTAAGACCACTCATTCTTGCTTTCTGCCCGATGCTAGATGCCAAAAGACCAAGGGGCAAGTAAAGCTGGGGATACTGCATCCTCCAGGGAGAAGAATCTGTAGCTAGTTCAGCCCATGGTGCCCTGAGACCCACATCCACTCCATAATTCCCTAGTTTTCTGTGAAGCAGAACCTCCAGAAATGGAGGGAAAGACTCATCCACATTCACACCCTCCCTGCTTTGTCCCCTCAGGGGTCCGGGAACTACTAGCCAGGGTCAAGGTCAAGCAGGGGTCAGAGGCAGAGCAAAACCAACTGGCCATCCAGGTCTCTGATGCAGATCTTCAGCTCAACAGCCCCCACCCCAGCATCCTGAGGCATTAGGATCACCAATCAAAATCCACGCTTGCATCTGGCAACCTGTGTTTGCTGGACTTTTCCCATCCTTGCCTTCAAGAGGGTCCACTAGCAGCTCCAGGCAGCCCATCCTTCAGGACCAGTCTTTCTGAGAAGGCCCTGGAGATCACAGACTGGAGAAGAAAGGAGGAATAGACCATACAGAAAGCCATTGGAAGGAGAGTCCTAGAATATAGTTGATCACATCTTCTATGCTTTACACAGGATTTGCAAACTTAAATTCTGTCAGGGGCAAATCTGGTCAAATAAATTTGCTGGGAATATTGGGACTGTGGGAAACTGGAGTGCACCTGTCCCCACCCTCACCTTAATTGTAATTAAATTACAATCCACACACACACACACATGTATCACATGTGGGCCAAACAAAATCTGTCTGAGGGTCCAAGTAAGAACCACATGGGCACTCACACAAGTGGCACTAAAAGGGGACTTTTCTTCATTCCACAATCATTCCAGAATACCTACTGCCCGTTGGATCTTGCGATTGGCTCTGTAGCTATAGAGCCCACTGTTTGAGCAGCCTGAGTCTAGTGGGGACATAAAATTGCCACATGTAACTCTAAGTCAGGACACAAAGCACTATGTCCTCCAGAAGGACTAGGGATGCCGGGGTGGGGAGGGGGGCCTGGTTTTCATCTTTGGAATGAGTAGGAGTCATCTGCAGCCTCTTAAAACACGGCATCACAGGACCACATGCACAAATCCTGACCACAAGGACTGAGGTGCATTTTAATAGACATCCATGATTTGCATGCAAGCGATCTGGGACCCTCAGCTTGAAAAAGTTTGCTCTGGAAACTCGTTACCTGACATTATTATTTTTTTAAAGCCCTGCCCTAATTATGTAACTTGCACCAAGACGCAGAGAGTTTTCCTTCTTTAAGTTTTCTTTTTTCATCTTCCTCTATTATCTCTAAGTCAGAATATGCTGCTTTATAATCTCTGCTCCTCGAAGGGCCCGGGGACTTCTTTGACGATGAGTCACATCTGCCCCTGTGTCTCCAGTGCCAAGTCTACAGGCAAAGCCGGATGTAGGAGCTGAATGTAATCATTCGTGTTGAATGAACGCACGCGTGAATGATACCCACCGCACCCTGGCCTATGATGGTGAAGACAGCAAGGAAGAGCCTTCTACATAGGCTGACCAGACGTCCCGTTTTAAACGGGACAGAAAACAACGGTCCTGTCCCATTTCAAAGCATACGTAGGGTCAGCCTAGTGTCACTGGGCTAAATTCAACGTGTCAGTGGGCTGACCGCACGTACCCTTTGAAATAGGACAGGACTGTTGTTTTCTGTCCCGTTTAAAACAGTTCTCCTGGCCAGCCTACCTCTATGGGGTGGTCCCCGAGTGCCAGGACTGGGCCGTGTGCTTCAGTGCTGTACACTGAGTGCCCCCGTCTGCCTGGGAGGTCAGTAGTGCTATCTCCTTTTTACAGACAAGAAGGCTGACCACAAAGGCATTGAGCGCCTCAAGGCCACGCAGTGAAGCATAGTGGGGTGAGGGCAGGATCCCAGGTTTATTTTAACTAACTGGCTGCCCCCAGTTCCCCGCCCGCCCCCCCCCCCAGGCCCGTCCCCCCCCCCCCCCCAGAAGGCCAGAGGGCCGCTCAGAGGCTGGCCCCGCTCCAGGCTCGCTTCCGGCAGGCCGAGGCCTCTCGGGAAAGCCCGCAACGACGCCCTCCCGCCCCCGGCCCCGGCCCAGATCCGCCGCGGAGCACTGGGGAGGGGGCAGAGGGGTGGAATGGGAGATGGCTCCAGAGCACAGCCGAACTCAAGATGCCATCGCGGGGAGGCAGCTGGCGGGGCGGCGCGGCCAGGTGTTCGCAGCCGCCCGCCTCGTCGTCCTCTCCCTTTCTCCCCTCTCCTTTCACAAACTTCTCACATGTACCTGCCGCCTGCGCAGCTGCTGCCGGACTCGCCTGGCGGCCGCTGGCCTCGCATTGTCTGCGCGGGCCCTGATGATCCGAGACGCCCAGAGGGACCCAGGAGCCCGATGCCCGGCATCCGTGAGGGCTCGACAAGAGCCAGGAGCCCTCCCCTTCTCCTGGGATTCCCCCCCCCCCCCCGCCCCGAAGCGGACTGAACGCGGGCGCTCAGGGCGTAGGGCTCCAGGCAGGCCCTTGACTCCTCGCAGCCTGAGTTTTCTCATCTTTAAAACAAGAGGACGGAGGCAAGGGATGGCCAAGAGTCCTTCTCCATCACGCAGTTTCTCACTGAATACGTTCATCGAGCACCTATGTGGCAGCCACTCTGTTAGGAGATAGGAATTCAGCTGTAAACAAGACAGATATCCTTCCCCTCCCCCCGCTGCATTTTCCCCCTTATTAACTCCTCCCCCACTCCCCAACCTGTGGAGCTGGTGCTTCAGCAAAAGGTGCTCAATAAAATAAAATAAAATAAAACTTTAAAAAAAGATAGCCTCTGGTAGTGACAACCGCTACAGAGAAAATTATCCGGGGTTATGGAATAGAGAAGGCCCCTGCAGATAAGGACGGAGTGACCTTGAGCCAAGGCCTGAAGAATAAAATGGAAGACAAGGGGAACAATAAAGGTGAAATCCCTGAGTTGGGAGCAAGCTTGGGGCGGTCTCAGAAAAGCAAGAAGGCAAGAATGATGGGAGTGTGACAAGGAAACAGAAATTTGTGGGAAATTGCGTAGTCAAAAGGCAGGCACTGGCTTCTGTGGAGGTGGGGGATGGGGGTGGGTGTTGCTCCTGGAGAGTGGAGAGCCACCAGGGTGTTTACACAGGGCAGTGATAGAATTAGAGGTCTACTGCTGGTGGCTGTGCAGCACTTGGGTTGCAATGATCCAAAGCAGAAGAGAGAGAGACCCCTCAAGTGTTCTGGGTTTAGTCTGCTTCATGGAGAATCAAGGTCAACAGTATGGATGTGAGGTGCCATTGTCCAGGAGACTCTTCCCAATAACCTCCTACAATCAGCACTTGGCTTTTTCATACTCCCACCTGCATCCATCCCCAAAATAGGTCCCTTGTGTCTTTATCTTTGAGATTTAGACTTCAGATTATCTGTGCATTCAGCAGTATGGCCAGCTCCGTACTTGTCCTCAACAATCTAGACTCAGTGAACACATGGTCCTATTACTGGCACATGAGGACTGGTTTTGCCTCCCTCCACTCTAGTTCATGAGCATCGTAGAGTTCAAAGTCATGAAGTCAATCCCCATGTGACCTAGTTGGATGTCCTCTCATCCCTGGCCAAGGGATTGGGTCATTTCTCTTACCCAGCCAGCTTGGTTGGGATGAGGCACAAGGGTTGGTGGATGATGCATAGGAGGTCTAGATTCAGAGATGGATATGCAGCTAACCTGCTGTGTGACCCTGGACAAGTCACTCAGAGGCTCTGAGCCTGTTTCCTTATCACTATGAGAGCTTTAGAAATACTGATTCCATGTGGGCCCTTTCAGTGTAGATAGGTCAAGTTTCCAAGAGTAGACCTTGGAGAACGGGTAGAGGTCAAAGCCATCACCATAAATGGAAACTAAGTTCTGTTGGTTTTGTAAGGTGCTCCATAAGCAGACCAGGGAGCTCGGTTGCATCATGAATTCATCAACTGCCTGGTGAGTTCCTCCACAGTGGCAAGCATACAGCAAGGTCTGGAGATACAAGGATCAACAAGGGCTTTGTGGTCCCTGCTTTGAGAAGCTTAGTGTCTGTGTTGTCTTAGTCTTCACAATAACCCTTGAGAAGTCAGCATTATCGCTCCACCTTTTCTTTACAGGCAGATAAGGAAACCGAGGCTCTGACGGGTGAAGTAACTTGTCTACCAGGGCACAATTTGTTTCTTTAGCTCTGCTTCGCTCTGTGCACAACCAGTGCATTCTCACAGTCACCCTACCTAGTCAGCAAGTGCTATTATTATTATACCTCTATTTCACAGATGGGCATGTTGAGGCTCAGAGCAGTTAAGCATGTTCCTTTTGGCCACACCGGAATGAGTGGTAGGATAGTAGGACCTGAACTCAGTTCTGCGCCTCAGACTGCAAGCTTTACCTTCCCCACAAGATAGCCTCCAGGTAAAGGGGGCCAAACATCCTCCCACCTATTGGCACCCCGCTTAAGCCCTAGAGCAGCAAAGAGAAACAAAGCCTTAATCAGCCTCTGTAAATTAAAAAAAAAAAAAAAAAAGAAAAGAAAAGAAGGTAGAAAAGAAAAAGAAAGAAGGAAAACAAGCGTAGGCCTTGCTCCCATCAGGGGGGAAATCGGCGTCTTGTCGCCTAGCTTCATGCCCTGATTTATGATAAAAAATTTAGAGGAAATCATTTATATTTTAAAGGATCTAAATAGCTGCATGAAAGTTTTATCTAAAGTGCCACTGTATTTATAGGCAGTTCTTCCATGCTGGAGGTAATTAATAGATGTATAAATCGCAGGGCTCCCGGCTTTCCTGCCTGCACGGCTGGATGGCGGCGCGGGCCTTGGCACTTGGTGAGCGCGCGGGAAGGGGCGGCAGCCGCCGAGAGACCCGCCCTACCCGCCATGCCTGGCCTCTGCCCCTTGGCGTCTGAGGCCTCTGCTCGGACCAGGGGGCTAGTTCGCATTAGACGGGCGGATGCCGCCCACAGTGAGGCTGGGGTTCCAGGCTGCGCAACTTCTGTTCCCTTTCAAGAGCGATCAAAAGAGAGCTCCAGAGGGGCCCCCTTCCCTCTCTCCGGGCCCAAGGCCAGCCCCCCGGGAGCTTGCGGCTACCCTCGGCCGGCCTGTGACTCCGGAAGGCCCTTGTAAATGAGACCCCGGGCTCCCGCACTGCCCCGCCCCAATTTTAGCCGAACTCCCATTTCGCTCTCTGCGCCCCCTGCTTATGACGCCAGGCACTTGTTTTGGAAAAGGAACTCGTTGAGAGGCCGACCGTTCTCGGTTTACTTTAATTAAGGCTGTGAAATATTGATGGTTTTGGCTCTCTCTGCAGCCGCCACACCTTCCAAGCAGGGAGAGAAGCCCAGGGATGAACAAGTTAAGGAAGGCCAGATGGTTTCCCTTCAGAACCGCCATACAGACCTGCAGAGGTGTCACTGCCTGAGATCATCACCCAGCCCTAAATAATTGATGGGTCTCCTGACTTTGAAAAGGAAAAAAATCCACCAAACTGGAAATAACAGTGATGACTCACTGGGGTTAAACCTTTGGAAACAGAGGGCAAGGGATGCTTCCCTGGTGGGCTGAGGGTAGACAGGTGGGGGTGGGGACAAACAGCGACCACCTTGGCCCTCTTCCTTCATTGGGTCCTTTCCAGCAGGGCCATGTTGAGCAGCTTTCTGTCAGCATATGGGGCAGAGAGAACCTTCCCCATCTAAACACTCCTTTGTCTTCCCTGGGGGACCAAAGGCAGACACCCCTTACTGAGGAGAAACTATTCAGCTCCCTTTTTAAAGCTCTTTAACTTCCCATACTCTGATTTAGAACCAAAAAAGTGGGTTTAAAAGAAACTTAAACTGTTACCTATTTACTCCACCATTAAATTTGAGTTGGAGGATAAATGTGTGTGCGTGTGTGTATATATAAGTCTAGGTATGTATGCACACACACATATATGCATATATGTATTAATAGATACCATAGACGCTCAGTTAACCGGAACTCAAGCAACCAGCATTCTCAATCAAGGGGCACAGAAAATTGGATTTTTTGCTAGTTGCTTAAGAGCGTTCCCTGTTACTTGAGAGAGCCAGGTACATTTATCCAGCATCAACCAATCCCCATTAATTGAGAGACTACTGTGTGTATATCTGTGTAGATTATGATACCTTACTGAATTGTTTGTATAGTGCTGCCAACGTAAGTGAATGGTGGCAAGTTCGCAAACTTAACTGTCAGATTTTGGGTATGACAATAGCTTTCATGGCCAGTTCAGAAAAAGAGTCCCAAAATTGCTTTGAAAGGTGGACTAAGCACTGGCATTGGTGCAAGCTTCCCAAAGGGAGTACTTAGAAGGTGACTATAGTAATATTCAGCAATGAGGTATGTAGCACTTTTTCTCAGGTAAGTTCATGAATAATTGTCCAATCTTTATACACACACACACACACACACACACACTGACAATTAAATTCACAAACTTTTCACCATGTGCTTATGTTGGCAGCACTATACAAACAACTCAGTAAGGTCTTATAACCTTGGTATATCTGTCTCACAGCTGTGTTCGTGTTCATGTCAATGTATGATGGTGTTTTGCTGAGTGACGTTCGTTATTGTTGTTGCATGTTTTTGTGTGCAAATCACGAAAATGTCAGAGCTTGAATTAGAGCAACAAATAAACATTGAATTTCTTGTTAAACTTGGTAAAAGTGAAAGTGAAACCAGGGACATGTTAGTCTAAGTTTATGGGGATAATGCCATGAAGAAAATGGCAGTGTACAAATGGACTAAATGTTTTTCTGAGGAGAGAGAAAATGTCACTGATGAAGAGAAGTCAGGGTGGCCAGTAATGAGCAGAACTGATGAAAACATTGCAAAAATTCATCAAATTGTGGGTCAAAATCATCGGCTGACTGTGAGAAGCATAGCAGACCAAGTAAACATCAATAGAGAAACAATTAGGAAAATCTTAACTGAAAACCTTGGCATGAGAAAGGTATGTACAAAAATGGTCCCAAAGGAACTCACTGATGAACAAAAGCAAAGGAGAGTTGAAGTTTGCCAAGACCTTTTGGAGAGGCAAGATGATGTTTTGGGCCATGTTATCTCTGGTGATGAAACATGGGTGTGCCTATACGACCCTGAAACAAAGTGTCCAAGTGAACAATGGAAGTCAGCCAATTTTCCATGATCAAAAATGTTCCATCAAGAGTCCAAATGATGTTGCTAACCTTTTCTGATATCAGAGGGATTGTTCATTATGAATTTATGCCAACTGGACAAACAGGCAACCAAGTTTACTATCTGGAAGTGCTGAAAAGGCTGCATGAAAAGTTTAGATGAAAATGACCTGAACTTTTCACCAACAACTCATGGCTCTTGCATCATGACAATGTACCAGCTCCCATGGCACTGTCTGTGAAGGAGTACACAAATAACTGTATTGGAACACCCTCCCTACTCACCTCATCTGGACCCCACTGACTTTTTTCTATACCTGAAAATAAAGGAAATATTGAAAGGAAGACATGTTTATGACATACAAGACATCAAGGGTCATACAATGACAGCTCTGAAGGACACTCCAAAAAAAGAGTTCCAAGATTGCATTGAAGGGTGGACTTGGCACTGACTGGCATTGGTCCATAGCTTCCCAAGGGGAGTACTTCAAATGTGACCATAGTGATATTCAGCAGTGAGGTATGTAGCACTTTTCTAGGATGAGTTTGCTATAAATATAGATACAAATATATAGATGTATAGAGATATACATATATAGATATATAGATCAATGATACAGATAGAGATATATAGAGATATATAGAGATATTAGATATATAGATATAGTCTGGCATAAGTAATGACTTTTTATTAGCTGGTAATCTATACCAAATCTTTTATTACAAAATTGTAAGCATATATTTTGTAATAAAATCATAACACAAGTCCAGGCATAACTTCTGTCAGACCCTGTATACATACATACATACACACACACACACGGGGTTTTTGTGGTTTTGTTTGTTTGTTTGTTTGTTTACTCATCCTATGGCTCTAAGCATAGCACTGCTGAAAGAGTTGCCATCCTGGGGCACTGAGATGTTTTGACCTAGTGGATTCATTTATGGGACCCGGAAGGGGTGTGACGCCTGTGCTGGTGGTGGCAAGGGTGGCAGTGGTGGTGGTGGTAATGATGGACACCTTATCCTCCGAGACCCTTGACCTCTGTATGCTCTACCCCAGTTGGTTTAACTGGGGTAAAAGATTTCAACTTCTGACGTGATTTGACCTTGCCATGGACATATTTTAATACATTAGTCCTGAAACATTGTACAGACGGTTGTTTTCTCTTTATGAAAATTCATCACTTAATAGACAAATAATACTAAAAACAAACATTACTCCATCCCCTTTCTTCCTATATTGATTATATTTCTCAAACCATTTTTTTAATAGAACAAATAGGGCAACAAAGGTCTGGCCCTATCATAGGATTCAGCATTCAAGTTCTGGCTGATGACAAGTACAGAGAACTTGGGGGTTTCTGTACTGCTTTTTCAGACATTTTTCCTTCTTTTGAGAAAGGCAGTTCACCCATTTCTTCTGCTCTTGCATGCTACTTCCTGAGCAATGTATCGAGTTTTGCATGCATTTGCAACTGAGCCTTTTAAAATTTTAAATCCGGTCTGGTGGTAAACAGAGGGACTTGGCAATGAATATCATAAGCCTCATAATACAGGAGGTGGGTACTCTGTTGCCTTTCATTTCACATCGATAACCTCCTTTTCCTCCAAAGAGGATATTGTACATCATGGGCCAGTTTCAGGCACAGAAGGCAATGACTGCATCCTTTGTGAGGAAGAGGGAAGTCTTCCTAGTTGGTGAGTCTCTGATAACGGATGTGAGTAGGCAGGGGCTCTGTGACAGGGAATGGCCAGCCAAGGGGCTTAAGGGACTCAAAGAAGCCTTCTCTGAGTTGCTAAGACCTACATCGGAGCAGGAACCAGCCATGTGAGAATCTCTGGGGAGACTTCCTGGGGAGAAAGACTAGGAAGGGCTGTCCTCCAAGCTGGGAATCAGCCTGCATGCCCTGAGACCCAGAAGAAGGTTACTGGGTCTGGAGCCCAAGAAACCAGAGGGAGAAGAAAGGGAGATGAGTTCAGAGAGGTGAAGGGGTTAACCAGGACCTTGTAGCCATGGTAACCAATGTGTGCTTTATTCCAAGGGCAATGGAAAGTTTTAAGCAGGAGGATGATAAGTATTTTGATACAAGTCTTATAAAAGGGGATGCACCCCAGGCTACAGGCAGGTTGCTGTCAGGGAGGCTTCCCAGCAAAAAGGGTACTCTTGCTGGTCCCTCTGGCCTGAATGCTCTTCCCCCAGAGTCACATGGCCCACTTTGCCACTTCCTCCAGGTGGCAGTGAGGCCTTCCCTGACCATAATAAAATTCAATGATCTCGCTCCCACCCCCTATGGCCCTCTTCTGCTCTATTTGTCTCCATCATCTTACGTAATACCTCACAGTTGTATTTTATTTTTGTACCAGTTTAGTATCTATTTTGCTAATAGACCATGAGTTTGATGAGGGCAGAGACTTGGTTTTAGCCACTTCCATACACCTAGTATCACAAACGCTGCCTGCAGCTCCGCAAATGTGTGTGGAATAAGTGAGTCAACGTGAGCTGGACAGGAACAACATTTGATTTTCAAGGACAAAGAGTGACGCTGCCTGTACCATTGATGAGGTATTTTGAAAAGTTTGGCTCCATCTATGTTGCCTCATTCAGACCCCCGTGACGCAGGGGAGGTCACACAGCTTTTTGTGGTGTTACAAGGTATCAAAGGGGGGTGCCCAACGTGGGCCTCAACCTCACCACGTGCTCCCATCATTCTGCTCTAGCCCCATGCACTCAAGCGTGCTCATCCCATTCCCATCTCAGAACCTTTGCCTTCCTGTTTCTCTGTCTAGAATTTTCCTCCCCCATTTCTTCCCAGTTCTTAGCTCAATGGTCTCTTCATCAGAAAGTACTTCCTTGACCGTCCCTGGCCACCCAATCAAAATGATTTTGATCTACCACATCAGTCACTTTCTATCCCATTAGTCCATTTTAACTACCTAGTACTTACCCTCTACCTGGAAATTACTTGCTCCTTTTACGTATTGATGAGTTTAGCACCCACATGCTTTCACTAGAATCTAAGCTCCATGAAAGCACACAAGGTCAGCCTTGCTTTCCATGGAATCTCCAGGGCCTGGCACACAGGAGGGGCTCAAAACGCATGCTGAATGAATAACTAAAGGAATAAATGAGCCAGACAAGCTAAGGCGGGCCTGGAGCTACAGGGTAAGTGATTGGCATTGCCCAGGAAATGCGATTCTCAGTTCCCTCCCCCGCTTTAGACCACATTGCCTTCCCGATGTATGTGGGAAAAGATACCCGAAGAGATAAGCACACAGCGCTGAAACTTCTCTGAGCCCAAACTGAGGGGGAATGCCGAGCTGATGCAGAGAGGAGAGGGAGCAGGTCCCAGCTTTGGGAGGATCACCGCTTCCATTGTTTCCCTGAGCCTTTGGGTCAAGAAAGCAGATTTCTGACATCATAAAACTGTGAAGACAAACCACCACCACCAGCAACAACAACCCAACGCTGGCTATGACATGACTGTTCCATTGTACAATCTGATCGAGGAAATGTAGCTAGGATTACCCAGACAGTCAATTATTCATGAGCTAAACGTCCAGGCATCAATTACCTGGCTTGATGCTCTTATTCATTAAGGAGATTGAACAGCCCAACTTAACAAAGCAGGAGAAAGTTGCTAAGTAACAGCAGTTACCTGACCAGCCCACAGCACTGCAACCCCCACAATATGAGTCCTTACAGGGCCAGAGAGGGCCCAGGGCTCACCAGCGCGAGAGATCACGCGGTACACTCCCCCCCCACCCCCCACCCCGCCGCGGGCCGAGTTCCAGCTTCTGCAAAGGGAAGGGGGCTGAGGGCAGAGGGTCTGCATTTAGAGACGAGATACACACGAAGTCACCTTTTCCAAAGGAGGGGCCTACGCACCAGAAGGAATGAGACTAGTTCACACCCTGTACTAATGAATATATTAATTAAAAGTCCAAGATGCTTTTCTAGCATATAATTGAGCAAAAGTGGACTACAAATGTACTAAAAATTCCCCTGGGTGCTACACATTCTTTGCTTTTTCTCTTCAGGCATCGATCTGAGAATGAGTCTAAAAATCATTCTAAGGACAGGCAAATTTACAACCAGCGTACAAAAGTTACTGTAGCGACACAGAGCTCTGTGTGCCCGACATAATTAACTTTGTCCTTACCACAACTTGCTCCGCTACAGATAAAAACTACAGTCCCCTTTATTACTACTTCAGTACTTGCCTGTAGTACTTTTGTAATCAGAGAAAAAGACTTAACGTATTTTCAGATTTGAACATACAGATTTTGAGGAAAGGAGTTTGTATTTTGGGCTTCGGTGGACACAGCCTGGTTGATACGAGGTTATCAAAAACATCACTCACTACAGTCGATGGATCGTCACGGGACACAGCGCGACACAGTGGGCGGGACTAGTTACATAATGTGCAGGGCCTGGTGCCAAGTGAGAATGTGGATCCCCCTGTTCAAAAATCATCATGAATTTCAAGACGGCAACAGCAGAGCGTGAAGCCAGGCGAAGGGCCCTTCCAAGCCGGCCCCGGGTTGCGGGTTAAGAGTGCAGGCTTCGAGTAAGACACACACTGGCGGGAGCCCCGTCTTCACCTGTACTATTAATAGCTCTACAACCTCCGTGAGTCTCCATTTCCTGGGTGATAATAGGAGCAAAATAAGAATTAAGCGAGACCCTGCCTGGCCCATGCTAACCGCTCCATCAGGGATAATTACCTTGAATGCTGTGCAAATGTTAACGGCAGTTAGTGGCAGTGGAGCCACGCTGCTCGGGCCTGGTGCTAAATGTCTGTGTCGGGTAATGTTACTCAGGCTTGGGGGCTCCAAAATAAAGCAAACCACGTTCCCTCAGCACTTGGGCATCAGCCTGTCAGAGGGCTCAGTGGAATCCCTTTCTTCCCACAGCTATTAGCACCTGAGTAGAGCCTGATTTGGACTGATGTGAATATTTCATGGGAGGCTGTTGCAAGTTTGATAACTGAGGTTCATTCTGAGCCAGCATCATTTGGCTCATTCATTCATTCATGAAACGCTCTGATGGTCATTTTCTGGCACTGGAGAAGCAATTCCTAGGCTCGGGATCAGGCAGTGGGCCTGAGGACATGAAAATACTGCCGCAGCCCTTCATGTAACTGATTGGTTCGTGTCTTTGTGGGTCTCAGCTCAAATGTGAGCAACTCAGATAGGCCTTCCTCCACTACCCTCCTTAAAGAAGCCTGCCAATAACTGTCTCACCACCCCATCTGCTACCTACATAGATCCTTATGTTGACTTATGTGTAAGCAACAGGGACCATGCCTTGTTCATCTCTGTATCCCTAGAACACAGCCTGGCTCATAGTAGAAGCCCAGTAAATATTTTTCAATAAGTTCATGAATCATGTACTAGCACATTCAGTGGTACTGTGGGAGCATAGGAGAGAAGACCACCTTCTGCCCAAAATTGTTGCTGCTGGGCTCCCAGAGGAGCTGCTGCTTTAGATGACTCTTAAGGGATGAGAAGGAGTTTGACAGGCAAAGGTGGACAGATGTGCCAGTCTGAGGGGATACCATGTGCAACAAACAGGAAGCGCCCCCCGAAGATTCAGGAGCTGCAAACGTTTCAGCAGAATAAGAAAGCAGGCATCAGGTCACAGGAATTAGGCCCAGAAATTGAAGTGAAAACCAGGTCACTAAAGACATTGTATGGGCTCTTGAGCCATTTTCCTGCTCGAGCCCGCTCCTACCCCTTGGGAGTGTACTTTCTCTTCAATAAACTGTCTCTAAAATAAAATAAAATAAAATAAATAAAGACATTGTATGTATGAGGGGGGGACCCAAAAAATCCCACAATTTATTTATAAAAAAATTGTGCATTTATTCCTACACGTTTAGACTTCAGTCACCTTCAAAGTACTCCCCATTTGAGTACTTTGAGACGCTTTTTCCACTACTTAAAACAGTTTTTGAACGCTTTGATTTTGATGCCTTTTAGTGCTTCTACTGCTGGTTTGTCTCACCTCTTTCACATCAGCAAAACGTTTCCCTTTGAGGACTCTTTTCATCCAGGGAAACAATACAAAAGTCACTTGAGGTGAAATCGGTGAATAGGGAGGGTAGGGCATGGGGGTCACGCTGGTTTTTGGTTAAAAACTGCTGAACACTCAGCGCGGTGTGGGCAGGTGTGTTGTCATGATGGAAAAACCAGTCACCTGTTTGCCACACCTCATGATGTTTCTTCTGCAAATCGTAATGCACCTTTCTCAAAACTTTTAGATAAAAATTTTAGATGACAATTTGATTCAGAGAAACAAATTCTGAGTGCACCATCCCTCTCACATCAACGAAAGATAATTCTGGGATTTTTGAGGTAATACTAAGGAGGCTGAGTTTTATACTGGAGTCAAGAAAGCACATGCCATTTCTCTGCCTGCTCTGTGCTGGGCACTGAACAGGTGTAACAGGTACAGCAGTGAGCAAGTCAGACATGACCCCCACCCTCAGGGATCTTACCTCCCAGCAGGGAAGACAAACACATGCTGACTGATGATTTCGTGACTACAGACGTAATGAAAAGCATTGTGATCAAACATTACAGAGAAGAGCAGGACAGGATGAGAGCTCATACCAGGGAGATCTAACCTGGTCCAGGGATTGGAATAGCCTCCCCTCTTTGACTGTCAAACTGGCTCTGGAAAAACCCCTTGTTTGATATCAAAAAATGACCTTGAGCCACATTTAGAAAAAAAATTTCACATATATACTCATGAGTTCAGTAAGTCCATTCCCAAAAAGAGCATTGGGTTTGATGCCATTTATGTAGTGTCTTAAAGCACGCAAAATACTGTTATTGTTTATTGATGCAAAAATATAATATAAAGACATGCATGGGAACAAAAGACACCGGAATAAGTATAATAGTTCTCTAAACTGTATTCATAATGTCTTATTTCTAAGCTGGGGATAGATCCACGGGTTAATTTTATTCTCTGTATTTATTCATATTTTTGAAGTATTTCACTTTTAAAAAAAGCAAGTTAACTAAAGCCTATACTAAGTATATTTTTATTAGTCATTATTACCATCAAAGAGATTGTAACACATCTATCTGTTCTTTTAAGAGAGTACAGGAAACAGAAATACATATGTGGTACCAATTCTTTCACATATTGCAGGGTAAATAAACTCCAAGCCCATAAAAGAAAAAATGTTTATTAAGTCAAAAACTTTCCCTGGTCCTGTACGTCTTTCCCAGAAATACTGTATATAAAACAAGAAAGAAGTAATTGCAGGGGTGGGGGAGCTCTTCTTTAAAAATCTGTCCTTGTAAAAGCAACTTGTCTTACAAACTAGGGCTCTTTGGTGACTGGCTGGACGTCTGGCAAACTCCCTTCATCTTTATTTGGGAAAGAGGCAAGTACAATGAAAAGCAATCCAGGGAAGGCAGAAATGGCTGGAACTTCAAATTCTTCCCCAAAATCCAGACGTCTAGGGGCCATTGGGACAGCACCCTGACCACTGGTTAAGTGCATGGGACGGCTGGCCCTCTGCCCACCATAAATGGCTTTCCGTGGTCCCCTTCGGAAGGGGACCCCTGAAATTGTGTGAGTCTCTGGGCTCTGTGAGCAAGGTCAAAGCTGGTATAGGGAGGAACAATGGGCTTCCTATTTCAGAATATTTTCTCATGACCCCACCATGAGTCTCTGGGACAGTCCTTAAAATAGCCAGTGAGGAGTAACTGGACTGGCAGCCAGTTATTGATCATTCAGCAGAGTGCTAGCAGCTGTCACCAGCCTAGAGTAATAGAGAGACCATGTACCTGCCCTCCCCTGGCAGAACATTTCTCCAAATCCTTATCACATACCCAGAACTAAAAGCTCTAACCAATTTGCTACCTCAGCAGCATGATATCTAATAATATCCCCCTGAAAAATGGAGATAAATAGTGTTTGGAAGGTGGACAGTACTTTGAAGATTGACAGCCCAATCCTAGGAGACACAGAAGCATCAAGCTGTCATCTGAAGTGAAAGTCTATAAAACCATCAGCAGTGAATGGGGGTTCTTTTCCACACTGGACCTGTTTCTATGGGCATATTCAATTGCTACATCCATCCACTCACTCACCCACCCACCCATCCATCCATCCAAACTTGGCTCAGTGTCTTTCTGTGTCAGGTTCCATTCCAGGATCCTGGGCTGGAGGAGCACACTATCAATGTCGACTGCACACCCACTAGAAATAGGACCTAACATCAGATTTCTAAGGAAAAGATCCTCCCTCCAGCTTATATATGAATTAGATGATGAGATCAGTGAGCATGGTTGGATAATCTTGTTCAGAATGGCCGGTAAGTTTATTATATTCCTGTGTCACTTACATTCAGCTGGTGATGGCTGGAGCACCGTGATGGGAAGGGCTCTGAGCAGGAATTCAAGTGGTGGGAAAGAGCATGGTGGTTGGTTAGCGATGGCTGTTACAAGACGAGAGGCAGAGAGTTACATATTTGCTTTCTCTGGTGCAGAGAGAAGACAGTGGGCTGGAAGCCTAGACACAGAGGCTCTGCTTTACTTCCCTCAATATCTTGGGCAAATTATGCATAGTGGCTTTTCCTCTCTGTTTCCTATCTATAGAACAAGAGTGATAATGTTTGCTCTGCTCTATCTTCCAAGGTTGCTAGTAAGAACTGAATAAAATAAAATATGAGAAAGCAATCCTTGCCATACAAGTCTTATCATTATATTGTAGGTAACTGCCATACTTCAAAGGCTCAGGCTGGCCTTCATCTGAGAGGGAAAAGAGAGCCAATCGGCTTGCTTCTCTTTTTTCTGGCTTTTTGTTTTCCAGTTCTGTCCACAAAACAGCACGCACTTCTGTGAGGTCGATCTTTTTGAAGGAACATTCACAATAGGAGAAAAGTACCATACGAATTCTTTTAAAATGAGGGAAACAGAGTTCTCGCGAGAACCCAGGAGTAGTGGGGCCTCCAGGAGACGGGTCCACAGTTCGAGGCAAGAGGGTGTATGTAGCCCTAGAACCTTAGCACTCTCTCAGCAGCACGAGTCTGATACCCCACATCCTGATAACTCCTAATGATGAAGATGAAGACAGTTATTGATGCTGTGTCAGGTACTCTACCAAAGGCTTTATGGAGATTTCTTCATTTAAGCTTTCTAACAGTTCCATGAGGCATTCTTATTTTAGAAATGAGTCCAACAAAGAAAGTCTTCAGAGGCTAAACAGCACCCCAGGTCACAGAGCTAGTGAGGATCATCTGAAAGCAAATAGACTATATTCTATTGTCACCCATCCTAGAAGTCCCCAAGTGAGATGATATAACCACCCAACAAAGAATAATTTATGCACTAGGCTAGAAGCTGGACTGACAACCCTGAGTGCTTCAAAAGTTGGGAGAGCTGTCATTCTAGCCCATGAAAACTGGTGGAAAGGACCATTGTTTTAAGTAGAAGGTTAATTTTCAGAAACAAGCTTGATGGAGCCAAAAGTGGGCACAATTAACCCAGGAATGTTGTAGTTCTATTGTTCATGACTTTTTAAAAAATCACTTTGGATTAACTTCTAACAATGCAGTAAAAATTATAATTTTCTCCCATTTCACTCATAACACCTGTTTCTATTCCCAGAACTCGTAAAATTTCCATTTTCTAATATCACATTTTATAGAGCCCTTGTCCTTAATGTAGACCACATCCTTTGACCATTTATATCTTAGCAGGTAAATAACATTAATTTTAAGAAGTTCCCATCATACGCTTCTTAACAACTAGCTAAAGTCTATATATAGTACAAATGCTTGGGCTTGTCTAGACCGCCAAAGGAACTATTCTGCCATAGAGCTTTGGGTAAAGCTTGTTGAATTGACAGCCTTCTTATCTTCTCTGCTTTCAAAATACCTTGTTGACACTTCATATCTTAAAATTGTGTCTGTTTTGATGGTAGGGACTTACAGATGGACAGTATGGCCAGATGGAGGTCAACTCTGCAGTCCCAATTTCAGCTCAAGCTCAGGGGCCATAAAGGCCAACCCTTGGGTAGGAAAGTTACAGGGAGCAATGTATCTGCCTTCAGAGTATAATATTTGGTATCTAATCACATGGGTGTTCTAAGGGGTAAAAATAAGTTAATGTGAGCCAGGTGCTCAGTGGCTAAAACATTTAGGCCCCTACGGTAGCTATTGCCATCATTGTGGTAGTGACAGTGGCTATCATGTCCATTTTTCCACATCACTGTATAAATCTCTGGGTTAGCCTTTTCCTGACTGAGTAGTATGTCACTACAAGAATACTTCATGATTTATTTATTTGTCTGTATTTTCTGAATTTCCTAGAGTGATTATAATGTGTCACATGAGTAATAAAAAATATTTTTAAAGACTGATAGTTGCAATCACTTGTTCTTGCTATTAAATAGATAATCAGTTATTAAAGTCATCACTAAACACACACATTTGTAGATATAAATAAAGTACTATTTTAGGATTGTTAAAGAGAAGTCTTACTTAGCTGAGCTTTAAAAACAACAGAGTTCCCCCCCTTTACGACTAATTAAGCATCCCAGAGAATTCTAGAGCATAGGAACACCTATGTAAACCTAGATAATTAGGTCTCTTTCGTTATTCTTTGCAATGTTTAGCAGCATTCAGGCTGCAGACATTAATGTTATATTAGGCTAGTCAACTCATTTCATTAAGAGCCTGGGTATAAATTTTCACTCCAATTTTTACACACGCACAGTGTCCTCAACAGTGTCGCCGTCTGTTACACTGGATTTGGGTAAGTGGGCGGTTGAAGAACCCACACATCCGCATTTCTGGAGTCATGGGGGCACAAAAGGGAGGTTCCTTATGTATTTTAAACAAACACACACGTGAAAATGTCACATAACGTTTCTAAGGGCGTATCACAACTTCAAACCTATTATCAGGGATCCCTTCTCCCAATATACTTACATGGTTTTTTAGGGCAGATGAAATGCATTACATAACTGATTCTGAAACGAAGCCTGAGCCTTCACTTTTCATTGCAGGTTTGAAGGCTTTCTCCAAAATCACTGTCACTACAACAAGGATAACAGTTTCTCTTTCAACTGTGTGACTAGCTTACCCATTTTATTGTGTTTTCCCACGACTTCCGGTGTGATGTTTGCATGATTGCTCCCACGGCTTCGGGAAGGCAGGGGAGTGGGAGGGAGAAGGCTCACCAGGCAACCTAATCAACACTTTGCAAAGGGCCATGTCAGTCCACGGAGGGGGCTGCGAGGCCGCGGGAAGCATGTGTGCAGCCCTTGCCTGAGGGATCATTTCCACTCTTTTGTGGATTAAAGCATAAGTATGCTTTGCCGTGGCCTTTTAGACATGTGTCTGTGAAACAGTGAGCGTGACTTAGCTGTGTCCGTGTCATGCACTTGTGGTCATGCGTGGTAGCAACAGAACGAGTGCCTCCAGTCTGCTCCTTAAAACAGAACGGGGTGAGAGAGAATTGATGGATCTCATGTCCCCAAAGAGCTTGTGGTATGATAATAACCTCCGAAAAGTCTTTAAATCCCCAGACTTGGAGAAGAAGGCGTGGGTGAAGTGCTCTCAGCAGTTAGCGTCGGTCCCCCAGGGACCCACCCCGCCTAGCCCACAGTCGTGGCTGCTGCTGAAAAGCATGCACGTAAGACAGTGAGTCCTCTGTCAGGCTCTGGCCACAGCCCTGCGGTTGGGAAATGCTACATCAGGATGTGTTCGCAACAATCAGCATGGCAGCTGGGTAGCAAGGAACATGCCTCCCACAATCAGGGGCCCAGCCGCAGAGGAGGCGCTGGCTCCCCTGGGAGACAGTGTGAGCTACGGCTTGAGAGCACCGGTTCTGGAATCTGAGGGACAGAAGCTGGAATCCCTCCCTGCTTTGCCTCTTCCCAGCTGTGTAACTTGGGGGAAATTAATTAACCTCTCTGAGCTTCAGTTTCCTCATTGGTAAAACAGGAATAGCATTAGTACCTACTTCCCAGGGTTAGACGTGGGTGCTCATGACAATTGGTGCAGACAAATAAGCGTGTTTCTATATGTGGAGGCTGTTCTATCACAAGTCATGCTCCCCCAAATCACACGTGATAAAAACAACAGTAATAACAGCATTCGGCACTTAACCAAGCGTTCACCATGGGCAGGCATTGTCCTGAGTGTTTGCGGGCACTGAGTCTGAGCCGCACAATGAGCCGAGGCCGCAGGTATTATATGTATCCCCATTTAGCAGTGTGAAAACAGAGGCACAGACTGCTAAGTATCCACGGTAATGGAGACAAGAAGTATCTGAACCTGAACTTGATCCCGGGTCTGAGTGACTTCAGAGGCTGCGCTTCTAAAGACGTTGCCTCCAGCAGTGCATAAAGCCATGAGAACAGGCAGAAAGAAAATTCAGATAGAACTGGTGGGCTCAAGGATGTGCTATCTACACTTAAGCAATTTTGTAGTTAAATATTTCTACCTTGGAAAGTGTTATTTCTTGAACTAACATTTTCTCCCTTCAATCTCTTCCTTCTTGTGCTGTCGTGGTCACTGACCTGGGAGTATTTCACAGAGAGAGTACTACCACAAGGGGAAGAAACGAACACATTTTGCAAGGTTATAGGATTGGTGAGGGCTACCAGAGAACTTTGCTGGACTCCCACAATCCCCAAGTTATAACTGGGAAAATACTCTTTTCTTATTGTGTGCTTATTATAGAAACATAGAAAACTACAGAGAAACACAAAGAAGGCAATAAAGGCAATTCGCAACTCACAAACTACTCTAACATTGTAGCATATATATCAATCTACTCTTTTTTTCTTCTAGACCAGCAGTTCCCAAACCTGTGGGTCACGACCCCATTGGGGGTCGAATGACCCTTTCACAGGGGTCACCTAAGACCATCGGAAAATACATAATGTCCTTATGCGGACCAGTCACACATGTGTAGAGAGCAGCTACCAATAATTTTATGGTTGGGGGTCACCACAACATGAGCAACTGTATTAAAGGGTCGTGGCATTAGGAAGGTTGAGAACCACTGTCAGACATTCATATTCTTTCATGCAACTGTCAATTTCCATCACCTTCCCCGTAAGCTCTCTCTTCCAAAAGTGCTTGTCTGTCCCCAAAATAGTACCATTTGCCTAGTTGCTCAGGACAATATTTGGGAATGATGCTCCTTTCTTCTCTTGCATGCCCCACATCCAATCCATTGACAAATCTCATCTGTCCCATCTTTCGATTGTATCTCCTTCCAAGGTCATATCCCATGTCCACGCCGCCACCACCTCCTGCCTTCTAACTGACCCCCTGACTGCTGTCCTTACCTCCTGTCTCTCTGGTCAATTCACAAAACAGCCAGAGGGATCCTTTTTAAAAGGACTTCATTGTATCAGACCCCTGCTCAAAACCTGCTCATAGATTTCCTCACACTCAGAATAAAATCCCAAGACTTTCCTAGGACCCAGAGAGCCCTTTGTGATCTACTCCCCTCCCTCACTGTCTCTACAATCGCATCCTCCCCACCACTTCCCACTTACAACCCTGCTTCCTGCAACCCACCCTCCAGAATAGCAGGACCCCACTCTGAACCCACCCATCCCTCTGGGTGGGACCCTCTGCTCCCAAGTTGTGCCCATGACTGCTTTCATGTAGGCCTCTACTTCGTTTGCTTATGGTCTGTCTCCCTCCCCAGAACAAAACTCCATGAGAGCAGGGGACTTTGCTTACCTTGTTCACTGCTGAGGTCCCACATTCTAGTACAGTGTCTGTCACCTGAGAGAGATACACCATTCATGAGACTAAAAATTACTAGTAAATGTAAAATTACAACTGTGATAAGTGTGTGCACTAGTCAGGATCAGCTGGGTTATGCTACAGTAACAAACAACCCCTACATCTCCGTCATCTCAGATAACAAGAACTGTCTCTCACACAACACATGCTCATCAGACACCAGTAGGGATGGGACATGGACTCCACCCTGGTCACCCTCACTCAGGGATGAAGGCCGACTGAATCTCTGCCATCCAACAGTTACAAATGCATAGCAAGGAGGAGACATTAGAGCAGATTGGGCTGTTTCTTAAAGGCAGGGAATTGGTGTATGTTATTTCTCTTCCATTTCAAGGGCCAAAGTGAGTCACATGGCCATACTTAATTCCATGGAGGCAAGGGACACTGGTCCAATCACACGCCTAGACTGAGGGGAATCAGAAGTACAGGGCGTCCACAGAGTCTGAAAACATGGGAGCATACATCATGAATAATTTATTGATACAATAATTCGTGACAGAGTTATATTTTCTTGTTTCCAGATTTTTGGACACACTGGTTTTGGACACCCTGGATTTGGTCACCCTGGATTTGGTCAACAACAGTAATGACCCTCACAGCGCTGCACAGAAAATGTCTTTCTCACCTATGGCGACTGTGAGTACACAGAACAGGGATCTGACCCTTATTTGTGGGAAGTGATGTTTGAGCTGAGAGCTGAAGGATGTGCAGTCCAAGGGGGAAGGAAGGTGCTTCAGGGATTCAGGGAGAGAGAACTTCTTGGGCATTGGGCCTGTGACAGGGGGAATCATCAAGAGAGTCAAGTGGGAGAATAGTTGGAGATGGAGCAAGAGAGGCAGGAAGGACCATTTGCGTGAGGGTGAGGGTAGGTACGCACGTATTAGTTTTACAAAGCCAGTACCAAACTCAAGTATTTCCGTAGCCAGTTTATGTTTTAACTCAACAGTATATCGTGAACAACTTTCCTTGTCATTATCAACACGCATACACCTTATTTTGAGTGACAGCATAGAACGCCATTATGTAACCAAAGCATGATTCATTTCACCAGTCTCCCATTGTTCAGCTTTGAAATGGCTCCGGAATTGTTTTGTTTCTGTGTTTGTTTTTGAGCACTGTAAAGGACACTAAGGAGAAGACCCTTAGAACCCAACCTAGCATCCTTCCACCATGATTCATTTGGGGTAATTTCCTCAAAGCACAACTGCTGGGTAACGGGGTACCCACATTGTTAAAGCTTTTGTTTGTTTTTGTGGCCATTCTGTACTCACACAACCAATATGGCTTTCCTTTAAATGTTAAGACATTTGAACGCTATTTTCTTTCACTAATTTCTAGCACCATACATTATGGCAGAGTCCAGGGAGAGAGTGGGGAGGAGCGAGATCTCCAAGTGCACGGGGATATTTCATTGAGACAAAAAGGCAAAACTCATATATCAGGCAACAGTTTCCCGTAAGTACCCATCATCGCATCCACAGTATAGATCTCTCTGGCAGCAAACATTTAGGGGCCATATAACTCAGGAGTCATTGTCGAAACAGATCAATGGGTCCTGCACATGATAACGAGCTTTCACCCGCAATTGAGAGCTCGGGAGTCTGGGCCTCTCCTGACAGGGCAGCCCGGGCTGTGAATGGCGAATCACCATTCAGCCCTCCGCGAAGGCAGCACTCTCCTTTCCCAGCCCGGCCCCCAGGCAGCGGAAGGGGAAGCCGTGTGGCTTTGTGGTTTGATGAGAGGAAGGGGCCATTAGAACTTCAAGTTCTCTTTTGGGCTCTGCCAATGACTTCTCCCATGGCCTCAATACTGTCTGTCTCCTTTTCCTTAGTGGTCAGAGACAGCACTGCTAGCTTCCACTTGAAGAATACATCCAAGCACTGCGAGTCTTTTATTAACGAGTCTGGGTGTCCATAAAGGAAACTTTGCTACTCGGGGTGGTTACATTTTCTTGAAGAAACCGCCATTATGTCAGAGATTTGGTTGGGTCATTTCAGAAACATCTAGGTGTCATGGTCACGTAAAGAGAGAAAATCAAAATAAAGACAGCAATGAGACATCAGAAATGCGACAAATGGTCTTTCCTTTGTCTCCACAAAGGACCCGTAAGGAAAAATAATATTAAAATATGAAGCTTGTTGGAAGTATGAAAATGTAGAAGAAACATTTTTATAAATATATTATAGAAAGATAACTTACTGTTAAATAAAAATATAATAAAAGCAACAAGATTTCCCTCTTTAAAAATCGTGAGCACATATACTGTATATGTAACTACATTAAACACGGAGAAAAAACAGCTAGATGTACAAACACAAAAAGTTATCAAGTGGTTGTCTGTGGATTTCCATTTTCTTGCTCTTGGCCAATCTTTATTTTCTGAGTTTTCTAGAATGAACATAAATGACTTGAGTGGTAAAAATTACTTTAAAGTAAGTGATGAATATTTTAGAGGACAATGATCTTTGTGAACTTAAATAGAGAATAAACCGGGAAGCTTTCATAGTATATACATGGACACGATCCAGAACTCTCTAATATGAAATAGTTGTTTTCACTGGAAAG
Source organism: Lyroderma lyra (assembly GCA_004026885.1). NCBI lineage: Eukaryota > Metazoa > Chordata > Mammalia > Chiroptera > Megadermatidae > Lyroderma > Lyroderma lyra. The sequence continues at coordinate 201,822 of PVJL010001319.1, forward strand.
AAGTGAATAAATCAAGGGGACGAGGCACTTCCTGACTTGCAGTAGACATACCCGGGGACCTGATCAGGAATAGCTATTGGCGTCTGCATCGCCATTCAGAAAACTCTGTCTCTAAACCTTGTTACTGACCAGTCTCCTTGTTCTCTGTGGATGATGTAGGTTTTAGCTGCCATCACAAAACTGATCATCACTTCGTATTCCTAGCTGTCACCAACCCAACACCACGCAGCACATCACACATGTCACATATACCAAGTACGAGCTGGCTGTACCAAGTGTTATAACATAGAGCTAAGTGGGGTTGAGCCATCATTATGATGACAACGAGCGTCTGTATGGTGGCTCTTCTTACAGACTGTGCGTTCATACCACCTTGAGGAGGGATCAAATGAAATGTTGAAAGAGCAGAATGAAAAACTATTTTTAGCCTGACCATCCTCCATTCCTCCTTCTCCTGTATATGAGGTCGGACGATTAATTTCATCCTAGGAAAGGTGCTGCACACCTCACTGCTGAATATCACTAGTCACCTTCGAAGTGCTCCCCTTGGGAAGCTGTGCCCTGACACCAGTGCCTAGTCCACTCTTTAAAGCAATTTTGGAACTCTTTCTGTAATGGCCAACAGAGCTGTCATTGTACCCAAAATCTGACAATGACGTTCACAAACGTGCCATCGCACGCTTAGGTTGGCAGCACTGTACGAACAACTCAGGACGGTGTCATATGTTTGCCGAGGTACAACGACAACGACACCTTCCTGAGTTTGTGCAGTGCTGCCCGTGTGAGCGCACGGTGGCAGGTTCACAAACTTCATTGTCAGATTTTGGGTACGATGACAGCTCTGATGGCCATTCCAGAAAAAGAGTTCCAAAACTGCTTTGAAGGGTGGACTAGGCACTGGTGTCGGTGCACAGCTTCCCAAGGGGAGCACTTTAGAGGTGACCGTAGTGATGATCAGCAGTGAGGTGTGCAGCACGTTTTCTAGGATGAGTTCATGAACTTAATTGTCCGACACTCCCACTGTGCTCTGGGGAACCAGCTTTTTCTGAGTGGATACAATCTTCCTGGGACTGTTAGTCCAGAGTCCTGCCTTCCTCTGGCTGACAGCTTGGTATCTGACTCAAAGTAGGCCAGGCACGTGCTCTGTACATGGACACTGAATCCTGACTGGACTCACAAGGACTGTGCAAACTCGTTCAAGGCAATGGCAACACCTGAAAGCATGGGGCCTCACTTCTCGTTGCCTCAGCACTGCCCGCTTCCTGCCATTCCTGGAGGTTTTCAGCCTTTCCTCACTTCGATATGCCACGGTATAGTATTGGTAAATTTCCTTTTTGTTTAAATTAACCAGATTTAGTTTCTACTTTTCATAACTAAGGGGCCCAGAGAGATTTAATAAATCCCCCTTTTCATGAACCACATTCATATCCAGTCCTCTTGAGTCTTAGCAAAATCACAGATGATACTGGATGACTACAGACGTGCCTGGACTCTGGTGACAGGAGGACAGAAAATATCTACTACTCCCTGGAAGTGAAAGGAAGACAAACCGATAGCTAGGACATAACACAGTGCTCTGAAAACAGCACATTTTTGAGAGTAACATGAGTCCCTACCACCACCATCTGCTACAAGAAGAAAAACATTCTGAAGTATTAATATAACTGATGCAGAATAAATGGAAATCCTGGGGAACAACCCAAAGCAATGACAATGTAGCAGCATACATTTCAGTGACCCACCCACCCCCCAGGGAAAGAGTTCTGAACCGGGAGAAGGCGCTGAAAGAAACCAGGACAGGCCGGCCTCCTGCACAAGCGCAGCTAGGCTGAGAATCAAAGGAGCTGGTGTTTAGGGTGCCATTAGGAAGCTGGTGAGCACAGGCATTTGTAACCTGCATCCCTCAGATCTAGAAAGGAGACAGCATTAGGCCCCAACCTTCTTTCTCTGTCCAGATCCCCAGCAGACAGGTTAATTCTGCCTACCAACAACTGCTGCCCCCAAGTCAGGTGTCCACCTATGGTTCCATCACTTGAGGTCACGGAAGGACAGGGGCATGTCAGGTGAAGAGGGGTTCAGCAGCCCAGCCCTCGGCGGGGAGAAGACAGTTACGGAAGACAGGGGCAAGCGCTGGGCAGGGGATCTCCTGCAGCAGGACGAGTTTAGAAGAAGAGAAGGGATTAGAACACAGGTGTGCAGTTCCCAGACCACAGGGTCACTTACACGACCAGCTTTATGACAGAGACGGTCACCTCAGCTAATTTCCAAAAGCCCCACAACTAATATGGCACTGCGGTCCAGTTTAAGTACAGTTTGAGGATGATTTCTTCAGTAAACAAAGAATGACCGCTCACAGCACACGATTCAATGGGGACAGGTATACGAGGCCTGTCCGCAAAGTATCCAGCCACGTAATTTGAAAGATAGAGGCGTTTGTGGCTGGATTTTTTCTGGACCTCCCTCGTATTGCGTGGTGATCGAGCATAGATTTTGGAGTCGAACTCCTTGAGTTCAATGCTGGCTGTCAGGGTCCCTCCAGCATCACAAAAATTTGCCATCTCGTATGTTTATAATGAGGGATACATGAAATAACCAATAAACTCGGTGCGATGCCTGGCATTTTATTTTCATGAGAGAGGAAATTTCCACTGTTGTTAGGGCAGGAAAAGAAAGTCCGAACAAAAGCATTTATCTCCCTCCGCCTGATTCCAGTTCCTAATTCGTCATGAACTCGTAATCTGGTGATCAATCTGATCTCAGAAGTAATTGCTTATTATGATGACCTCTTAGGATAAAGTGGAATAAACAAAACACAAATCGCTATTTCGTGACACAGGCATTGATAACTGACTTTTTTTTAAGTGGTGAGAGAAAAGGAAAGACATTTCTCACTAGACCCTGGTGCACAGTATGGACACTCACCTACTCCCTCCCCCAGCTCCCCCTGCCCCTCCCCCGCCCCCGCCCCCCACCCCTCCTGTTGGCATCTCCCTAGCACTGTCCTAGCTCCTGTGATGTACCCCTCCCAGGACTATCTTCAGTAGAGGAAAAAAAAATACACTTTTTATTGATTTCATTTCATATACATTTATGCTGTTGGTTGGCCGCTTTTATGTCACATCCAACCTTCAGAATTCGGGTTGAATATGTCACACTGTGGCGTGCAGGCGGCCTGCTGAGAGAGCCCCCCCGGACTGTAATGGGCGCCCAGGACACTCAAAGGGAGAATTTCGCTTTCAGTGGATTTAACGCTGTTTGCCTAGAGTTGCGCCTCCACAGGGGCCAGCATCTGTGCCGGCCGGCGGGGCGAGGGGCTGCTGGCCTGGGCCCTGCTGAGGACAAAGCCAGGACACCCTCCCACCCTTCAAAGTTCCTGAGAGTTATCGGCCCCTGCGCATCGTGACACTCTCACCACCTGTGCGTGCATCACCAGACAATTCACGTGCAGCGTCGCCGTGCAAGTTTACAAACTTGGCATAAACGGTGTCAGGTGGCATGCGTCCTATTGCCACGCATTCTTGGTGGTTTGGTGACATGTTTTTGAGATGTATCCACATCGCTCGGGTTCATTCGTTTTAACAGCTGCATGGTGTTTTATTGTCCATCACGTTTCATCTTTTCAGCTGAGAGGGGGGCACCTTTGCTAAACTTTCTAGGAAGTCTGCAATATTTTGTGATTTGACAAAGGGCGCGTTCTCTTGAGGGTTTTCCTGGGCGTGTAATGCTTCTTGCAGCCACGCAGGGCGCCCTGGCAGGGAGCAGAGAGCAACTCCCCGCTCACCCACGTGCCTGGCTCTGCGGGCTGGAGCTCGGCAACCAGCAGCTCGATAACAACACCTAGCTGTGCAGGCTGCACGTTTGGGTGGTGCCAGGCACGGCGCCCCGTGCTTTGAGACAGTGGCCTCATTTAGCCCCCCTGTGGGGGAGTTTAGGGCTGAGAAAGCTGGAGGTCAGAAGGCTGACAGCTCGGAAGGTGGGGAGCCCGGACTTGGACCCCCGTTCTCACCCCCACGCCGCATCCGTCCACAGTCCGGTGAGGGCGGGAAGCCCTGGGCTTGGTCTGGAGGCTCTCGGTGCGCCCGTTTGCTCCTCAAGAGCCCGGCACCCGGCACTCATGGTGGGATTAGAAGGACAAATGCAGCAACTTTAAGATGGTTTGACCTCCATGTCAAAATGGCTCAAAGGCCCCAGTGCTACCCCATCCGGACTTCCCCACCCCTACCCCCAGCAGGGGCACGTGCCCCCTGTCTGGCCTCCCACCCCAAGGCTCCCACCTACCACAGGGGTTGACCCAGAGGCTCTGCTGCCTGGGGCCCTTGGACGCTTGAGATTTTTCTTCACATGAGGTCGTACCTAACACCATTATAATTTTTCTTTTTCCTCTTCTTTCTTCCTTCTCTCCTTCCTCTTCTTTAAATGCTACAAGCATGTATATTATTTAATGTGAGAATTTTAAATATGCCAGTTTCTTACTCTCATTTTCTTTGCCTCCCCACCTCCTTCCCTCCCTTTTCTAAAACTGTATGAGAGCCTCTACATTTTAAAACACAGCAGTGGCCTGGACCGCTGAGAAGCCTTACCTGGGTCCTCGAGGGTCGTTTCCTGTGTGCTGGGAATTGCCTCTGGTGACCTGGAGGACCCTCACGCTGTTGCAACAGCCAGACAAAATGAAGCCTCTTGCCTGGCTCTGTGTTCATTCTCTGCAGGGGGCCCAATAAAAGGTAACACGAAAGAGATCAGGTTTTGTGTGTTTGTGTGTTTTTATCATATGTCCAATCCAAATTAGCATTGGCTGTGAATAAGGAGCTATTGAGAATTGCTGCTGCTGACAGGTGACACCTCTCACCTGCAACCCCCCCGCAAAACCTCCCCCAGCACCCGCACAGCGACTGACTCTATTCCAAGGCTGTGCCACCAAAACCCAAGGCAGTGGGCCGGGGGGTGGGGGGATGGGAACACTTTATGACTGAAAAAAATTAGCATTTTATTCATCAATCAATTGGACAAGACTGCTTCCTAGCCAGAGATCTGATCCACTGTTTTAATAATTACAAACGTTCTAAGTAGGACCCCTGCTCCTGCTCAAAGACTGCTGTAACTTCAGGCACTTTGTGACAAAACCTAGGTGAATTATTAGACAATTTCGTGCTGATTTGCAGAGTGATTAAAACAAATGGCCTTGAATGATAGCATATGTTATAAAGAGATGGAGCCTTTCGGTTATAAAAGATGTATCAATCAGGGGAAAGCAAATACAAATTAATGTTTGATGAGCAATTGGATATTAATTGGTGCTAACTCTGCTTTTTATGTCACTCTGATGTGGAGTGGATCATAAACATGGTAAGCGACACTAATAATGTATATTCACTTCAAAACAACCTTATGGCGCCATTTATTAAAGAAACCAACATCAAGGACTGAGGTGTGAGTATGCCGGTGTGCACCTTTCCTAGCGTGCACCTCGACCTGACTCTCTCCACCCATGCTTTCGGCCATAGTCTGTGGGGTTCACTGCAGTTGGTTAGACATGTGAGTCATTGCCTAGTTTTTTCTTTATGTATCAATTCTAAATGACAGTGGAAATAAATTCAACAGCAAATCAGGGCTTTAAACTTTTTCCCAGAGTCTCTCTCTCTCTCTCTCTCTCTCTCTCTCTCTCTCTCTCTCTCATTAAGCAGCATGCTCTTTCCTGAAGTTAGACAGCAAGCTCAAAAAAAGAAATGCCATCTTAACGTCATTAATTAGACCCAGCATGTCCAACCTGCGACCCAGGATGGCTTTGAATGTGGTCCAACACAAATTCTTAAAACATGAGATTTTTTTTGCAACCATTTTGTTTTAGTTCATCAGCTGTCGTTAGGGTTAGTGTATTCTATCTGTCACCCAAGACAATTCTTCTTCCAGTGTGGCCCAGGGAAGCCAGAAAGTTGGACACTGCTGAATTAGACACTAAATAATTGTAGTGCAGTCCTATTTAGCCAACACGGTTATGTCAACTATAGCTTCAGATACTGTATCTCGAATATAAAAGTAATTTTTTCCAATTACAACAATGCAGAAGTGACAAATGATCACTAGTAAAAGAAAAAAATTAAAACTGTTGTTCGAAAATTTAAACAGGAACATACTGGATAATCAGTTTCATAATGTCCTTTTCTCCTTTAGCAATTCATTTGGACAACTGTTTAATTTCATCTCACCTGGATTCCTAGCCAAGTTCTGCCTTTCCTTCACTGTGTGACTTTGGACAAGTTACTTCGTCTCTCTATGCTTTAGTTTTTCATCTGCAAAATGGACATAATAATAGGCACCTTAAGGATTATTGTGAAACGAGACGTGTTTTCAGACATCCTTTAAAACTATTATTTATCATTCAGCACTATGCCTAACGTGTTCAGAAAGTTAGTTGTTTTTATTACAAGAATGTTATTTATAATAGGTGGGCTCTACTCAGCTCTATCGCCAAATACTAATTCACTAAATCAATCTACTAATACTGGCATTTCTGGCTGCCACCCACATCTCTCACCCGACAGTATCAGCTTGGGCTAATTCTTCAGAAGCCGGCATGGCTAAGCAAACATCTAAGAAATGCAGCTACCCTTTCTTGCAAAGGTCGCTGAGAGTTTCAGCCCAATCATGTAGCAGATAAAATGCTACATCACTGTATCAGAGTCACTGCTGTATTATAAACTTACTCCACTAGTGTTGTTGTTTTATTTTTTAAATCAACCACACTTGGCCTTGGTTAGGTGACATGTAGCCCACCTTAGAGCTAGCTAGCTGAATAATAATTTCTTGAGCTCCTTGAGTCAGTACAAGAGGGTATTTTGTTGACTGGGGCCGTAAGCTTTGCCTACACAGGGTGTCCGGACCACCTGACTGATGCACATTTGATGTTTTTCATAGAAGGAAATCTAACTACTGTTAGTTAGGCTAAAACTCCTAGGCAGGCATTTCACTGGGCTATGTGCTACAGAACCTATATTTTTTATTGTCTGTCCACTAACCGAACAGAACATTTAAAGGGTGTGTGTATTAATAAACAGCAAGGTGGAGAATTAAAAATTAAGTGGGGCAAGGGGTTCACTGTATGTATATCCACTGAGTGGAAACCCCTGCAGGAAATGAAATGGGGCTGTTTTACAAAGCAAAGGGCAGGAGGGGGTCAAGGGCAGAGCCAGGAGAAATGCTTGTGTTTTGGATTTGCCTGATTAAAAGGGAGCTTTGTTGTAAGATTTTGTAAATATGTCAACACAACAAATTAATTTAAAAAGAAATGGAAAGTTTGTGTGGAAAATTTGAGAAACAGGTCTTAGAACAGACACCTTGTGATAGAAGGCCTTTAGCAAACAAAAGACATGTGTTGCATCTTATTAAAAAGAGGTTTCCTTTCATTGCCCTTGATGGACCCAAAGGTCATAATTTCCCCTCAAAAGTAAGTGGCCGGTTTGCAAAATAGGCAGCGAATCCACGCTCCTTATATCAGCTCTTAATTCAAGAAATATATCTAACCGTAGTCGAACTAGAGTCAGTTTCAGAAGAAATTAATGAGGAACATCCATTAATTATTTATGCTCTGAAACAGTAGGTCTGCTAATGTTTCTGCTAATCACCAAAGCTAAACAGATGTATCTTCATAAAGACAACCTTGAAGAATAGAGTATAAAAGAGGCACAAATAGAGAAAAAGGAACATATATAGGTACAGTGATGACAGGAAACAATAACAACGGGTGCCTCACTGCCCCCCAAGACATTTGTTTAAACGGTAAGGCAGAGTAAAATAGAGCAAGTTCTGTCCACGTTTTTCCAATACTTAAGTCTTATATTAAACAATAATATGAGTTGACTGACTGAGGGCTAAAACTAATACTAGAGAACGAAAAGACTGAGACAGCTTCTCATTCAAACAGCATTTAGAAAGCTGCCCGCTTTTCCTACGCATTCTACTCCAAATCCAAAATGATTCAGTACAAATTGAGTCAGAATAGAATCTGTTGGTTCCGTTTTCGAGTTGCAAAGGTTGCTTTAGAACGTCCCCCTGCGGTTCTGGGGTTGCAGTCAGGAGTCGTGGTAAAGGGGGGCCATTGCCGCGAGCCGGGCCACCCGGACTTAGACCCTGGCTCTTCCGAGGACTAGCCTTGTAACCAGAGCAGGTTAATTTCTCAGGACCTCAATGTCCTCATTGGCAAAAGGGGTCAGAGGACCCACCTCAAAAGGTTATAAAATGAGCTCTCGGGCCCCCCCAAAACAGGCGCTTCAGGATTTATGCATTGCCATTGTTATTTTCAAGACAGCTTTCCTGCGTCAGTTCATGAGTGTGGCAGGACCAGGCGTACACGGAGCTCACATGCTGCCCAGGCACAGCTTTCGTGAAAAATGACAGCGACCCACAGCTCTACCTTGCCCCCCGATTCTCAGTCATGACGAAGTTCTCCCGATCCTCGGAGCAGAGCACAATTCCCTTCAGGTTCCAAGGGAAGCTGACAGAATGGTTGGTATCAATGTGGTGACCAAAAAGGGGGCTAAAGGAGACGGGTTCGCTAGGCCTGCCTCTTTCTAACGCCCTTTCCTGACCCCCACTGGGGACCAAGAACTAAATCCTCTCAAGGGCACTTGAGCACTCAGAGCTCGTGTCCGAGGAGTCACTGGGAATGAGCTGTCTTCGGAAAGGTCACCTACGTCCAGCCTACTGAATTACGTGTCATCCATGGATGGAGTGGTCCTAGGAGGCCCTTTTGTGACACATGCCAGAATCACTTGGGGAAGTTCAAAATGCATATACTCGTATGTGTGGGTATGTGTGTGTGCATAGGTGAGTTTGTATTTATATTGAGTGTGTGTGTGCGTCGTGTGTGTATACGCAAGCCCCTCTCTGGGACCACCGAATTAGACTCTTCATAGCTGGAGTCTAGTAACCTGTGTTTTATAAAGCCCCCCAGCCACCTTCTGGGGCACAGTCAGACTTTGGAGCAACTATTCAAAGGCAGGAATTCTCAGCATCCTGTGTCACGGGGCATTTGTGTGTCTCACATCACTTGCTCTGATTTAAAGAGCGTCAATATTTATGAAAGATCTGCCGTCATAAATCAGGGTGCATTTGAGGCTCTCCCCCATAAGGAACTCGCTTCGCTTGCGCTCACTAATGCTCCCTGACCTGGAGAGCAGAGGGCATTACCTTGCTAGTGCAGGACTGCAATGAGTAAGTGCCCACCGACAGGCCGTTAGTACGTGTGGTTGAAATAATGCTTCACTTCCCAGAAAAACTCAGGGGGTGGCTATGTTCAGTAGCTAGTGAGAGGTTACGCATTACCCACTAAGAGGGGCAGGGCAGACCCTGCCCTTGTCCACAGCAGTCCAACAGCATCAAGTGCGTTCCGATGGGCCAGAATTCCCTTCCAGCAAGTGCCTTCCCCTGGCATGAGCCTGCCCTCACTCCACCCTCCAGCTCTCTTAATGCCTCTGCACGTTTTCCTCTCTGTGCCTGACCCATGGGAGACTGAGAGGAAACAGCCATGAAACAACACAAGAACAATAGATTCCGTTGGTGCCCCTCCTCCCCGGCTCCCCACCCTCCCCCGCCCCCTGCACGTAACTCCTTTAGCATCAATGATCCCTGGACCAGTCATTAGGTTGTGAAATTAAAATAGAAATACCACAAAGAGAGGAGGCCTATTACCTGAAACCAATCGCTCTGGAAGTAGCACATTAGCTCATTTGTCCAAAGGTGGGGAAACCATGCAGGGGCTGGCCCAAGCGTCCATGCCATTAGCTGTACTAGCAAAATCCAACCCAGGAGCAGCCAGGGCTTTCTGTGTCACGTCTATGTTTTATTAAACAACGCAACCTGTCAGGCCATGTAACTGGCACTGCTTTCTGTGCAGAGACCAATGGAATTCGAAGAGCCACTCAGGTGTGTGGCAGTAGTACAGTTGGGTCTTTGTACCCACCCCTGGTCACGTTTCTATTTCCCTCTCCGTTTCTAACCCTGAAGGACATGCTTATTTGCTGTGTGGTCTGTATAAACACATAAACTCTCACAGAGCCGAATCCCATTCATCTCAAGTGCAATCACAAACACTTTACAAATCATAGGAATGAAAAAGTGGGGGGAGTGCAGAAATAATATTCTGCTGATTACCAAAACCGGAAATGCACTTAGGCGCTGTGTGCCACACTGCAGCAAGACTTTCTAATTTGCCCGTGAAGGTTTTCACAATTACAATTCCCAGATCACTCTTATTTAACAGATCCACACAAACTTCCGCTCAGGTATTTTTACTTTAGGACAGAGAGATACCATTATCACCTTTAAAAAGCAACATTCATAATCGTACCCACTACTAAAATACCTGCAGAACGTACTGCAGTAATGAACCAGATGGTGGGAGAAAGGAAGAAAATTAAAGAGCTATTCCAGAATTTCTCTCCTTCCCATGTCACCAGCCTCTTATTGCTCAGGAGATAATTCTTATAAAAATCTGAGCGTATTAGCCTTATTAGGTTATGCAAATATCAACTCATATGGGGGCAAATGGCAAGGATGTTTCCTCTGTGTTTACCACTCAATATTCTTCTGAAATATTAAATGGGAAGATAATACTCATTTGTACCTGACACAGTACAGTAGTTCTTTAAAAATTGGTAAGTTGCTTTTTGGTTTTACTACCCATGCAGAGTGACAACAGCAAATGATCTCTTCTTACACAGAAGCCCCAAACTCACAATCTGTGGCTCCAGGTGGGAAACACTATATATAACATTGTAAAGATTTGATTACATAATCCTCAGGTTTAGTGCCTGAAAAAAGGGCTGAGTTGGTTGTAAGAGGCTTGTTTATTTTTCTGCAGGGCCATCTCCTTTTGGGTGACAGAGTAGTGGTAGAATGAATCCACAGGTAATATTTATTACAGTGAAAAAGGCCCCTTCACCCCTCGGTCCAGATCTAGTCCAGATAAAGCCATTATCAAAAATTTTACACCTGCTATCCTGATTTTAAATTTGAAGTGCAACTTTGCCTCTGGCTTCTGGGCAGTTACATTAAGCTAATTACTCCGTCACTCCAACAACAAGAAAGCATAAAGCAGAAAACAAAGAGGAGAGACTCTGAGGGGACTGAGCGTAGTGCCCATGGCACCCCTGAGGGGGTCATGTTGCCACAGCCTCCTTGCTTCCAGAAGGGGAATCCTTTGCTCCAGGGAGTGAGTTCAAAAAAGGAGAAGAAAGAGGGGAGGGGGGAGCAGGAGGGAGGAGGAGGAGGAGGAGAAAAGGTATTTGCAGTTTTATTAATAGAGAGCAGTGTAGTGGCTTAAGGCTTCGGCATTGGTGCTGTCAGCGCTGCGGCCTGGGTTCGATTCCCAGTCAGGGAGCTGCCCACATACCAAAAAGCAAAAAAAAAAAAAAAAAAAATAGAGAGCGGATGTCCTGAGGGTGTAAAATAGAGCTATGAAGTCTCCAAGAAGAAAAAGTCTCCCCCTGGTTGCGTTAACAATGGGTAAGTTAGACGTGAAGAGTGGGAAGCAAGCATAGGGAAGATTCCATCCTTCCCAGGAAAATGTGTGCCTGTGTTCAAATGTTTAAAACATTTGTAATTTTTCAGAATGTTCATTAAAGCAACACATAGGACTCAAATCTATGGCGGTGGAAGGAGAACGGACTCTGGTGGTGAACACACATGGCAACACATGCACGATGCACTTAGAATCGCACCCCTGGAGCCTACGTAATTCTTACTAACCAGGGTCACCCCGGTAAACTGAACGTAAGAGAGAAAACAATAATAAAGCAACACATTTGCTTAAATGGCTACAATAGAACTGACTAAAGGAAGAAATGCTTAATAGTTTCAGGAACATGATTCTTCCCAGTGTGTCATTTAAACCATTTTATAAAGAGATGGAGAGAATGCACCTTGTTTTTAAATATTTTTCTGCTTTTTACCCAGAAACACAAGATCCATGAGTAATCTGTGCAGTTACTTCACATACATGGTACTCATGATGCATCTCTTTAATAGCTAATTCTAGTGTCCCCCAAATATATTCTATATGCAAAATAGTTATCAATTTTCCTATTTTGTTTTCCGATGGTCACACCCTAAAGCGTCATTCACTGACCACCACTTTGTATGCAGGTATGTGCACTCATTTCACATCACCGGGAGATTCACACCACAGGATTTATCAGGCTGGAGCAGACCAAAGGGCAAACAGGACAGCCAGAGAGGGTGGTGCTGAGATATGACTGCTCACCAATGCCCAGGCCGAAGGGCTTGACACTTGGGAGAAATACTGACGCTTTTCTGTGGTACATCACATAAGCATACAGAAAATAGCTATGTTCTTCTGTGGGAGAGTGGTGAGGGGATTTCTGGTTCAGGAAGCGACCCCTTCAGCCATCTGCAGTTAAGTGACTTGTAAGTGACTTTATTAATCTCATGGCCAGACATTATACACATTTACAATTGCTAAGGATTAGAAAATGTCATCACCTACAATCTAGTTGTCTTTCTCTTGTTGATTAATGTAGCATATTAAAGAAATAGGGAATGGCAAACTCAGGTATAAAGTAGTCCCTTCTCTTTTCCCCAACATTACTAAACACATTTAGGCAATCCCACGAGATTTAATTTCCAATGTAGAAAATTTCATTGTAGTTGAGACTAATGCCATTCAGATAATTTGATGAAGATCAGAAGGTCAGTTAATAGTGGTTTGCATTTCACAAAGTACTTTCAGAGATATTAACACATTTACTGATTACTGCAGTCCTGTGAACATTAAATGGGTACTCATATTAAAACACCCATTTTTTTATGAGTAAACTAATCCTAGCTCACATAGGTAGCAAGAATCGGAACATCACACATTATCAAGCAATGGTTGAAAGACTGGCTTCGAAGTCAGATACAGGAAGCTTTCAATCTCTGCTTTGCTTTGAAGCTATGAGTGACAAAACCAGACTGTGCCTCAGTTTCCCTTGTACAAAAAGGGGAAAATCATAGTACACCCCATACAGTTGTTGAAAGGATTAAGAGTGTTTGAAAACACACAACAGTGATCACATAATGAGCCCTGAAACGGCAGCCAGTGTTATTTTGACCTCAAGGCTGGGGTTCTCTTGGCCACCCTATGGCTGATCAAGGCCCCCGTTGTGGGAGATGAGCCACATGCATCAGACCTGCTTGCCTCGGAAGGAGGGATCCTTCAGACTGGGAATACTGACACGAAAAGAACCACACAAAAATAGTATCATGCTTAAAGCAAGCAAACCTTAAATTAAAAAAAAAAATTCATTGGGAATATATTGGGAAATAACAGTAGTCTTCACAATCTCTTTTCTAGGTTCACAATCACTTCTTAGTACCATTAAAATTGATTGTGGTGAGGGGTGCCTTGGTGGTGTAGTGGCTAAGGCTTCGGCGCTGTCAACGCTGCGGCCTGGGTTCGATTCCCAGCCAGGGAACCATCCCCCACCCCCACCAAAAAAAAAAAAAAAAAATTGACTGTGTGGTGAATGAAATGAAAATTAACCCAATAACAAGCAGAGAGAGATGGCTCTTTATCACCTCTCCTGGTTCTTCAAGTCACTTATTCGAGTCACTAAAGGGCCTCCGTGTGTAGAATGTGTTACCCTGACTGATCCATTTGCTTAATTATTTGGTACATGTGCACAAAAATCCGTTTCTGGGCCAGAATGGTTGACGACCCCACTAAAATGTGGACCAGAATCAAAACTCATCGTGCTTTCTTCTAAGTGTGCGCATTTTCTTTGGATTCTGACTCACATCAGCCACAAAGAAACAAGTGAAACCACTGACTGTATGTAACCATTCTCCCACCCTACGTCTACAAAGCATAAAGCTATCATGATAATCAAAACCTCAAAATGCAAAAAAAAAAAAAAAAGGCAATCTCCTGGGTTATAAAAAAGCAGAGGCAAAATATGCTTGTGTACTGTCTGTACAATGTTCAAAGTTTTGCGAACGTGTCTCAACATACCAGTTAGGTTGTTTCTTTTTTTCTTCCCTGAGATACGGCCATTTCTAAGCAATTGATAGGTGCCTAGCACTCACAAATAGCTTTCCAAAAATATCAAGAACTCAGCACAGAAGCCTGCCATAAAAAATGGAGGCCTTACATAAGTAAGTCCTCACTTCTAAGTATGTACTTGAATCTTTAAAGACTTTCTTTCAGCTTTCTCTGATTTATCAATAATACTCACTTGAAAACCTAAGACTCGGAGTGCATGAAACTTCTCTGACATACTTGAGGCCTCAGGAGACCACACAGTACCACTCTATTGAGATGACTCCAAATAATTTTCACATGAATGGCTAAAGTGCAGAAATGTATAATTTATTAGGATTTAAATAAATCACAGGGAGCGATGTGCTTTAAAGTTATTGGTAAACATTTTTCAAAAAATGAAAAATTATAATTCTAAGAAATTAAGTCCTATGTATAAAATTCGTCCCCATCTGTAGTATTTCAAAGGAAAATGTGTTGATAATAATGTTTTTTTAGCATTTGATGACAGTGAAATATTTTTCAATGACACAGTCCAAAATTTAAAGGGTAAACACCCTTCTAAAATCATGTACTATTACCAGCAAAATGTTATAAACATTTTTCCTCAGCAATTTCCCTGATATAGTTACCATACCAGAAATATTCCCAATGACTACTAAATTTGTTAAGAATAAAAAACTTTTTCTGCTGCCTTTTTATTCTTTGACAGCCCATGAGAAAAACAGCACATGCCTATTTTTCTCACGGGTTGTCAAAGAATAGAAGGCCCCCTCTCTCCCAAGGGTATTTGTATCTCCTATTTTTATTTTTTGCAGATGACAATTATTACCACACCATTTGTAGTCAATAAACATTTTGTAGTTACCGAAATAGCTAAAATTAGAAATCCACAAGGATTTAGAATGACATTACTAAAATAAAAAATCTGAACATGTAAAAAAATCAAATAATCTTATAAACAATAGAACATGAACATCAGTTTTATTCACTGAGAATATATTCTTTAAAAAAAAAAACCTATGGCATAAACATAAGTATAAACAAACACTGCTATTCTCAGCACTTTCTGCCTAGAAAATTCAGTATACTATATGAAAACATCATTACATTAAAGCATGTAACTTACTTATGTATAACATGATTTTTTTAATGCCAAGGTTAAAAGGAAGAAGGCACCAGAAATATTGAAAAACACAAAGCAGCAAGGTAGAAATACTGTAAGATTATCATAATTCAGTTTGCCACAGGGAAAATACTTAAGATAAAATTGAAAATAAAATAAACATAGGTTATGATATAGCCAAATTATTACAAAATTATCAAATTGGCTGTCTGTACATTATAGAGGTCACAGAAAATTATTGCTTTAAAATGTTTCCCCACAAATTAGCATAAATACACACTGTTCACTATGGTTTCCAATATGCTACCTAAAAACAGTGTTACTCCCCAGGGGAGCCTGGTTCCCATCCAAGGCAGATGAAATAGATGAAGCCAGAATGGCAGTGTTTGACAGACACTAATAAAAAAGACCAGTGACATTCTACAGGCTTGCAATATTGTTTTATTAGAAGCGGAGCACAGAGGTTAAGAGCAAGAGCCCTGGAGTCAGAACTGTGTTCAAATCCTAGTCCCACCACTACAGACCATGTGACCTCCAGGAACCTTCATCATGCCAAAACTCAGTTCTAAACTGAACAAGGGAGGTAAAAGCACCTCCTTCAAAGGGGTGCTTCCAGCACAGGATGCAGGCAAACTACTGAACCATTACCTGGCCGTCTGCATTTGAAACTTGCCAATTATTATTTTTAAAATGTGTTTAGAATTATCAACCAGTTTAACTGAAAATATTTTTTTTTAAAAGGTAATAGCTGAAAATTAATTATCAACTAGATTAACTGAAAGTATTTACTTGGTACCTTGGTATTAAGGAAAAGTGAGATTTTATTGCTTAAGGAATCCCAAAAGGAATGTATATGGACAGAGGATAAAAACACTGAAATGCACACATAACATACATTTCCAATAGTGCTGATTTCATTACTTTGCAATGAAATGGTTTTCTTCGGTGGATTTCTGAAGATAGGGCAATAATCTCATCAACCTGCACCCAACCCTTCCTTTTACATTTGAAAAACTGGAAAAGCTCAGGCATGTGAAGATACAAATGACACACTTGCCCAAGCAAAGTGGCAAGGGTTAAGTAATCATTTTTATACACTCGTAGGGGCTTATTACTATCTTTTTCTTATAAACCTACAGGAAAATGTGTTTGAAAAGGGGGAAATTCAATGGCACAAGTTTGGAATATGCACAATTTTGAGATATCGAAGGTGGTTTGTTCTAATGGTTGATAGGTGACTCTATATGGAAAACTAAATTCAAAATCAAAGTATTTTATTCATTCAGACACTTAAAGAGGTGTGTAGTTGTATGGACTTAACAGGTCTTTTTTTTTTTTTCTTAGTAATTTGTACAAAGTGACTTCAATTTCATAAGTAGCACCAATACAGTCTACTCTCTTCCCAGGACAAAAATTAAGCTGCAGGCAAGTTTAAAAAGCCACCCACAGTTGTCCATTTTAAAAATAAAAATGCTATAAAATATCTTCATGCTCAAGAGCATCAAACAATCAATAAAGACACTGATGTATATATTTTTTCACCTTTAATTTTAGACTAATGGTCAACTCCAGACTTACAGACTACTTTTCCAAGCAAAAATACAGAATATTAAATTATTATCATTTTATACTCGATAGTATTGGTGTCACAGCAAGGAAGAGAGTGATTTAAAAAATCCAATTCGCCCTGCAACTCAAGAGGCTAGTTTTCCAAACTCTGATTTTGAAAGCCAAATAGTTGGTCCTGACAAGAATTACTATTAATAGAATAAAAAATATCAGGTGCATATTGAGTAGTGAGGGTATTGTTCTATAAACTTTTGTTCAGGGTGTGTGTGCATATACTGGATTGCAATGCAAAATGTGTCTTTCCCAGTAAGCTGCTGTGAAAAAAAGATCCAGCCACTGCTCTAAGGCCAACTAAATTTTGCCTTCTAGAGCCCCCTACAGGCTCTAAATGTTAAACTTGAATCCTACAGGAAATAAACACGTTGGAGGGTGGTTCTGGAACTCACACTCAGTCGTTTATACAGGAACAGATGTTTACACAAATGGGCAATGTTTGGTCTAATTACTCAAACTGAAATGTGCAGATCCTCAATCTTAAAGTCAAATGATCCTCAAGAAACCAAATAATTTGGCAAGGTCTATACATTAGCCATTAACTACTTTAAAATTGGGAAAAATATATTGGTATCTCGCCGTAATAGCTATGACAAACTGAGATGGAGTCACAAGGACTTTAGAAAATTGTTAACAAGACATTCACTTTGATGACATTTTTACAAAGCAATAGTGAGAACGTGGCTAGGTGATTTTAAAGGCTTGTTTCCGAATCCCTATTCCATGACAAAGAATTGAGTAAAAAAACATTTTGAATAATCAAGTACTAAACCAGTATCCCAACTCTATTATTTTAATAACTAATGGACCACTATATCAAAGTGGAACTCTATGATGTGGTTAAAAAACTGAAGTGATATAGGAAATACAGGCCTCTTTTCATCGAAAAGAAACTAACAGCTATTTTAGATTAGGGTTTTCTTTGCTACTTCCTCACAAATAGAAAGATAACAAATACAAAGAAAAGGTAACAGAAATGTTTATCATGCTTAATGACCACCACCACCACCAAAAAAAAAAAAAAGAAAAAAAAATCTGTTTGCAGAACCCTAAGTGTAGGCTCCAATTACAAATATCTTGCAGACAATCATCAAACACTATTCTGACCTAATTTCACCTGTATCAAGTCACCTGTCTCAGAATGCTGGGATGGTTTAGTTAACCTAAGGTCGATTGCAGAACCAGGTAAGAGGCCAAATGGTAGATAATCCTGTAGAAAGATCACTTGGCAATAGAATCAATTTAGCATAAATGAAGGTGATTCATAACACATGCTTAAGCAATAGATAGCCGCCTTATTATTATTATTATTATTATTATTATTATTATATTATTATTATTTTGGTCAGTGTTTGTTGACCCCTCAAATAGATCTCTGAGACTAAAAATGATACAAAATGGGCAAGTTTGCTCTGCTAGATAATGTTGGTCCACTTGTTTAAGGAACTCTGACTCTCACCTAAAATGATCCCACGTGTTGACCTATACACATAAAATTTGTTTACTATTAATATAACATAATTAGATCTAGACTAGACAGTACACTGGGGCTCATGATTCAAAATTTATCCTTGGCTTTAAAATAATTTACATTAAAATCAGTAAAAACATCATATAAAACCACTAATTTATATTAATGAGGCCAATTTTAGTATTTTGACTACATTCAGAATTATGCTTGTCACCCTAGAAAAGTCCCAGAACTAACGTTTATTATAAACATATATAGGATGAATTATCATCTATTCAAAACAAATGGTCATACAGCTTATTTGCCATTTACTTAATTCACAAAATACAGATAAATATGAGCCCAAGTGATATACTTCCCCTTCTCATCACCACCCAGTCACTTCCTTCTCTTCATTTCTTACAAATGTCGACCATAATCAGAGGTCATCTCTTCAAGGTAAAGATCTTTCCCTTCTCTCTATTCCACTTAAAAAACCATCTCTCTTGTTGTTGGCAAACATATTGAATATCCTCAAGATAACATTAAAATAATTGCTTTTATAAAACTGTTTGTGCTTTGTATTTGGGATACTAAATCCATCCAGGAACAAAAAAATATGGCTATCAAAGCTTACTTACAGGTAACACTTGAATCCACTTCTCTTTCATTTTCAAGACCACCCTGTTGAGGGAGTTGTTCTACTGAATATTTAATAGCCAGTGACTTCAGTACCCAAATTCAGAGTGGCATTCTCTCATGTACATGAACCAAACATAAAACACACGTACATATCCACTACTCATGCACTCTCACACACAAGCAAGCATACACAAACATTTTCTTTCTTTCCAGAACAAGCCAGAATTACAGCTCTTTTGGTGATTGTTATAATTTTTGGAATGGTTCATAACTTTTCCAAATTCTTTTAAATTCATAAGCTTTTCTCTTTTTTCTTTTCTTTTTTTTTTCCAATTGTGAACCATTCCATATTGCATCTTTATTGCAAAAGTCAACATGCTTCTTAGAAATTCAGATTGTAATTGATAAAACAAACATTACATATATGAATTTAAGTGTATAAACAGTTAGAAATTCAACAATATCTCCTATTATACTATTACACAAGTTCACAATTTTGTAAAAACTATAATACAGGCATACTATACATCAAGAGAAACCACTATTCCTTTTCACATGATTTTTTTCTTCTTTTTGAAATTACGATCCATCACCATGGACCTTTTTCACCCTAACAAGACTGTTTTCCATTTATCATATTAGCTAGTGACAACGTTTTTCCCACTGTTACAACATGAGGAAATTGAGGGAAATTCTGCATGCCCTGGGGTTACCTTTATAAGCTTGGGCAGCAATCCACTAGTAAACCAGACTGACCTAGCCAATTGGTGGTTATTATTGCTCATAGCTCGTTAGAAAGTTGTCCTACACACTTAAAAGAACAGAAATTGCCTCAGATGGTATGTTAATTCTGTAAATGAAGATGCTTAGAAAACAAATCATGGTAATTACTCACTTTTAAGAGAAATTTTAAACACTTGGGGATTTGAGGGTGGGGATAAAAAAATCCTAAAGGAAAACCAACAAAATAAATATATATATGCATATATTGTAAACTATTTTATTCTAACATTAACTTAAATTTTCTAATATTTAACCCATATTTGGAATTCATTTTTGAGAGTCAAACGTGTTTTAGAAATCTTAGAAAGAACATTTTAAAATTATTTTAGTCCTATTGAAGATGCATTAAAAATGAAGTTTTATACAAAGGGCCGCAAATCTTACTGGAAAAAGTATCTATTCCTCACTTTAACACTCTTCTCTCTCACCCCTTCTCTCCCAATAACTAAAAAAATCAAATAGATCCTCAACTCTCTCTATGCTGAGTGTAGTAAGATGTCAATTTTCAGGTTAAAAAATCATATGAAAGGAATCTCATTCTGGTGAACTGTCAGTCTACTGAAAATTTTCTTACAGCTCCATTAATTTACTGTAGTTTTCAGCTTCCAAATACAAAAATACAACAATTCTTATTGAAATCTATACGCTGGTAGTTTTAGTACACAAAAAAAAAAACCAAACAAATTATTTACAAAATTATACAGTTTAAGAAAAAACTTTGTACAAAAAATATATAAATCCTTTGTTCCCTCTATCACGTTTAAACTGTCAGGACTCAAAATATTCACCACAATGAATCTTTTTCAAAATATATACCGACTGAGCCACAGACATCAAGAAAATTTCATTAGAGATGATGGAGGAGGAAGGAGCAAGATTGCTTATTCTAGGTACCCCATTGTAATGTTTTCCATTCTTTTATAAGCTTATTTTAGTTTCAGTGTTATCAGAAATATATTAATCACCTAGAAAGAGGAAGTCCTTATTTTTATGAAGGGGAAATTAAATGAATTTAAAAATGATCCTGGTTTGACACATCATTCCAGGAAAATATATAGAAAAGATAATCAGAATGTGGGATTAAAGTCCTCGTAGCTAAGTAAATCAAGAGTCCTGATGGTTTTAAGTTTCTTAGTGAATAGTTTCTATTTTGAGAAAGTCTTTACCTCAGGAAACAAAATCCTTTTTATAATGATCACCAAGAACTTTCTGAAGCCAACAGGAAGTTTCAAATTTCCACACCACACACATATAAAAACATAGATGTGTATACCCTTGAAAAAGTGACATCCTATGTACATTAATCATTTTATTTCCCCAGGGGTCAATACAGTGTAGTGTTGCTCCTCTGCTTTTCCATCTAACATTCAGAACACAAGGACATAAATTTACATATATATTTTACTTAACAGATACTCTACTCTATACAGTGTACAGTAAAAATGCACACAGTGAAGGAAACTGTCTACTGAAAGATGCATATGCTCATGGATAGCAACAAGCTACAAAATTATCAAAAAATAAGGTCATCTGATCAAAGTCAAGTTATGACTCCCATTTATTACTAGCATAGCTCACAACTCTATCCTACCCCACCCCCACCCTACCCCGTCACCTCATCATCATGGTTTAAATTTAGATTTAAAAAAAAAAAAAAAAAAAAAAGAATTTCAGACACTTTTTAACCCTTTTGTATAACTATTAACCAAACTGAAGATTAAAAAAAAAAAGCTGGTAACTACTTCTCCCCCACAAATCCTTCCATTATTCTCATCAAAACACTTACTTATCAAGGTACTGGTTTAAACCTTTTATTGGGGGTTGACTTCTACTGGCCCAAAAGAATCACTTACGTCAATAATGGGTAAATTAGGCCTATTAATAAAAAGGCAGGAAAAAGAAAATGGGGAAGAAAAAAGGGTAACAGGTAACAGCCTTTTACATTCTGACAATGGTTAAAAAAAAAAGAAAGAAAGAAAAAAAGAAAGGACTAAATGAACCAATGCTCACTAATTTCTAAGCAAATTAAAAATTAGCAGCAGATGACAGATGAAAATATCATGGAGCTAGCTACCATCATCTTATAGCATTTAAGAACACACAGTTGTTATGATTTACACTAAAATAGTACTTACTACTGCACAAAAAATTTAGACTGAATACAAACTGGACTCCTCCTCAGTAAAAAAAAAAATTAAAATAAATTTACTTTCTTCCAAGACAACTCTTGAAAACAAAAGGATATTTTAATTACAAGTATCTCTTACTGTCTGACAACCCATTCATAATAGCTAAGAGTTAAGAAATTCCAGGCAATTTTGACATTTAATGAAATTTTATCAGCAGATCCAAAATAAAATTTCTGAACACCCTGTCAATTACATCATAATCCAACACCAACAGCAACAAAAATAAGTGGTGTGGGAAATAAGGCTCTAGAGATTAGCCATGTCATCCTGTGGATCGTCACAACTCTATAAAAGTCACTAGGCCTTTGGTGCTTTAATATCATGAACAGTTATGAGATGTGTTTAATAGTCAACTTGCTGTCCTTAAATCTACTGTGTTGAAAAGAAAAATAAAAAAAATTTTTGGCTCATTGACTTCTTTAAATAATTTTAAAAAGTTGTTCTTCTAAACAATATTCCTAAAAATTAAACAGCTCGCATCAGACTTCATCTTCGCCACGAACGAGACTCATATTCATCTTCATCTTCATCATCGTCATCATGCAAAAACAAATCTGAGGTTTCTGTTTCCTAAAGGAAGAGAGGGTAAAATCTGCTTAGTGACACAGAAAGTTATGTAAAGTAACGTCTTAGGCCAAAGGGCAAACAGACTATTAATAGTATACAAAGTGATGCATTCAGAGTATCATTCAGGGCAAAAAAACCCAAGACATTTTTAAAAATGTACATATGTTCTTTTCCCCTAATTCTGCTTAGTTTTAATAGAAGATTTTTATTCTAATATCAAGAAAATAAATATATTTATAGTAGGGAAAATTTTTTAAATTACCTATGAAGTATTTTTTTAAAAAGTTCATTTTATTCCATTAACTTAAAAATAAGTTAAGTAAATGACCATACAAACTCCTAAATCTTTCCTTTAATATTTAACTATTGTGAGGGGAGACAAACTAACTTCCCCATGACACTGACATTCCAAAGCTTAAAAATCTAAAATGTTACACAAAGTAGAAGCACCTACAAATATGCCCAAATAGCAAGATTTTTCTTTTCTTTTTCTCTTTTCTTCTCTTTTAACACAGAAAATGTTTCTGCTTTTGTTACATTAAAATACCCACACAATTAGAAGACTCTTGGATCAATGAGAAATGCTAGACATCTTTTAAAACCAAAATCATGATTGAACCAATTATGAATAACTTGCAATACTGGCTAAGTGTTCATTTTAATAAACTAATTAGAAATTTAAGAGTAAAAAAGCAAAATTAATTCTCATACATTTTAAAAAGCTGATTATAAGTATGTAGAAGGGCTATCTGGAAAAGTATCCAGCCATGTAATATGACAAATAGAGGCATTTATGGCTGGATTTTTTCTGGACAGCCGTCATAAATTATTTAAGTCCTTAATTTTCCTATTTTTCCTCTTACGTCCTACTTCCTTACACTCTGATTTTAACCAACTGCACAGAGAAGGAAAGAAACAAATCTATTACTTATAGAATTTGAATAAATGAAAAGCTAAAACAACTTGCTAAAATTTAATTTATTCATGTAATCCATGTCCTCTACCAGCAAAATAACTAGAGTCCAAATAAAAACAAAATAAAAGCAAATAAAAAAAGAGCAGTCTTTCCTATACAAGAAAATAATTGCCCAAAGAGCTTTTTATATTTCTGCACCTGTTGATTCTTTAATAAGCTTCTAGACTAGTCTTAACTAACTGCATACATGAAAGAATTCAGTATTTATTTGTTAATACTATTCACTGTCAAGAAAAATACATAACTGGGAAATGACCTAATTCAATTCTATTTTCTATGATTAAATTTACCTCCTCCTTGACTTCTTCTTCCTCAGTCTCAGTGGATACAGAAGGCACCTTGGCCTTGTGCCATGATATTTGTAGCCGACGGTCTTTGAATTTTGACCCTTGGTTTGCAGCCTAAAACAGATTTTAGAAATATGCAACTTTGTACTCAGCTTCATTAATGATTTCTTCAAATTCTGTGTTACTTAAAAGTGTAAAGTTGGGGAGAAAAGTCTGTTAAAATGACCTGCAAATAATTCCCAACAAGAGCTAGAATAGGGGAAGTCCCTTTGAATTAGTGGACCATGTGCTCTGGTTTGCAAAGTATAGTCCATGATTTGTATCTACATCCTGTAAATAGGATCTGCCTTGGTTTGGATGATAAATAATACCACTCTCCTCAGAAAAGTCATGATAAAAAATATACATAAAATTAGTGGCCTTTGGCTTCGATAATGTACATACTTAGACTGAAACCTTAAAAATATAAGTATTTTTAAAAACTGTCTATTCATCTCATGGCATCTCTTATAGCCCCACCTGTATTTGACAATGCTATTCCCACCATGTGGTATGAAATGCTATACAACAATGACAACTACTCGCCAACTCACGTACACATTCAACAAATGTTAAACACCTGCATCCTAGCTCAAGGTAAAATTGCTCAGTTTCAAATTATTTCTTGGTACAACCATCTAAACAATTTTTTCCTTCCCAGCAAATTTCAGTAAGAGAAAGCAAAGTTTAATTTCAAAGACAAAGCCATGCAGACCAAAGAACGGGGACCCAAAGTTCATGAAAGTGAAAGCTTAATCATTCCAATAGCTTTCATATCAATGATTGTAGACTATCCTTAATTCTTGGCTCAGTCTCGAAAAACCTAACAGAAGGGTACTCATTTAAAAATTGAGCTTTCACTCCGGTTTTCCTAGGAAAAATGTTAAGCTTCATGCAGCATTTGTGAAATGTTTCCACAAAACACTTATCTCACTGCACTGTAACAGTATACATTAGGCCAGACCCATAAGCAGTTAATTACTGCATAGATATCAGCCTGTGATCCAAGGAAAACTTTCCATTATTCCTTGTAGGGGTTTAATGTTTATAATCTGACACCAAACATCTAACTCGTGGGCCATAATAAACTAATATATCAAAATGGACCTATACAAATATACATTTACCATCTTTTAAAATCAGGTAGTTGCTAAGAGAGATTTTTAAAATTCTCATCACAAGAAAAACAACTGTATGTGAGGTGATGGATGTTAACTGAACTTAGTTTAGTAATTATTTCACACATATACATATATCAAATTATGCTGTACATCTTAAACTAAAGCAAAGTTTTATGTCAATTATATCTCAATAAACCTGGGGGAAATCGGGTAACATGTATAACAGAATTCCTTTGCCCTTATTCTATCCTTTAACACATAGCTCAACTACAGAGACTTTCAGTTTATTTTGTTCATTTCTGTATTATTTGAATTCTTTTCTCCAGCTTTACTGAGGTATAAGGAAGAAATAAAATTGTAAGATATTTAAAATGTGCAACATGATGATTTGATGTGCATATATATTGTGAAGGATTCCCATCAAGTTCATTAATACATTTATCATTTATCACCTCACATATTTACCACTTTTTAATTTTTTTTTTTTTTTGGTGAGAACATTTACTCTATTTTGCTGTATATAATGTGCACTTTTTTACCCAAATTTGTGAGGGAAAAATAAGGATGTGCATTTCATATGGGTAGTGCTAATTTTGTATCTATATAAATGTTTTTAATTCTTTTATTTATGCTTGTGAGTCAAAAGTGTAACACTAGAAATCAATAACAATATCTGTATGTAAAGTAATACCCTGGAATATGATACTTGGGTTTTTTTAATTGTTAAATTTATTGGGATGACATTGGTTAGTATTAATAAAAATGATATAGATTCCAGGTATACAATTCTACAATACATCATATATGTGTTGCATTATGTGTTCACCACTCAGTCAGTTCTCCTTCCATCACCACATATTTGATTCCCCCTCCCTCCTCCCCTAGCCCCCTCCCCTCTTACCCTCAGGTAACCACTAAACTACTGTGTCCATGAGTTTTTGTTTCTTAGTTGCTTTCACTTTTACATTCCATATATGAGTTATGTTAAAAAATAAGTGCCAAAGTTCCTTTATAATACAAAAAATAAGTACCTAAATATAAACAAATAAAAATTTCAATTAAAAAATTAAAACAAAAGACTTTTTCCCTGAAAGTGTGGGCCAAAAAAGTGTGTGCACATTACATACTGGAGTATATTACACATGGCAAAATAGGTAAGCTCTACTCTCTCAGCAAATTTCAATTATACAATACACAGTTAGCAACTATAGCTGCCATGTTATACCTTAGATCCTTAGACCTTATTTGTTCAAAAAGCATGTTGTTAAACTGCTGCAAATTACTTGAAAAATGCCAAAGTACAATTCAAGTATTCCAAACATTTAATATAAATAACTTCCCCCCTGAAATTAGCCAAACCTCTCCTTAACCAATGTAAAGGAATGCAGCTTAGCTCTTGGCCTGTTTGTGCCCTTAAGCAAGGCTCTATGACACAAAATTTTCAGCTCCTGACCTAAACTTTAATACTGAAATATTTAAACAAAATTCTTTTGATAGGTCTTTAGTATCTCAGATCTCTGTCAAATAAAAGACACATAAGGATTCTAAAAGTTCTTTCTGAACTCACTGATTTTATCTTTTAAACATATAAAACTCAATGTATTATACATTATTTCTTATTTGTAGACTTAAATCGTTAATATGTAAAGTAACATAATAATATATACTACGAGTCTGTAAACCATAGCCTTCAGGCTAAACGTGGCCCAGCACCTTGTTTTTGACAGCCTGTGAACAAAGAATGATTTTTATATTTTTAAAAAGAAAGGAAGAGGGAGAGGCAGGTAAGAGGAGGAGGAGAAGAAAATGTGACAGAAACTGTATGTAGTCCTTAAAAACTTAACTTAAAAGAAAAACCTAACATACGAGGTTGGACAATTAATTTTGCAAACACATCCTATAAAAAGTGCTGCATACCTCATTGGTGAACATCACTATGGTCACCTTTAAAGTACTCCCCTAGGGAAGCTATACCCTGACACCAGTGTCTAGTCCACCCTTCAAAGCAGTTTTGGAACTTTTTCTGGAATGGCCATCAGAGCTGTCACTGTACCTAAAATCTGACAATTAAGTTCGTGAACTTGCCACCGTGCACTTGCCAAGGTTATGACACCTTACTGAGTTGTTTGTACAGTGCTGCCAACGTACAGCACAGTAGCAACTTCACAAACTTCACTGTCAAGATTTTGGGGATGACAGCTCTGATGGCCATTCTAGAAAAAGAGTTCCAAAATTGCTTTTTAGGGTGGACTAGGCACTGGCATTGGTGCACAGCTTCCCAAGGGGAGTACTTCAGAGGTGACCATAGTGATATTGAGCAATGAGGTATGCAGCACTTTTTCTAGGATGAGTTCATGAAATTAACTGTCCAACCTCGTATTTATTATCTGGTCCTTTATAGAAAAGGTCTGCTGACCTCTGATATATACTTTTAAAATATTTATATTATTATTACATGTTTTAGTTGTTACATATAGATTGCACTGTATATTAAATATCTTATATATTTTAAATTTATGTGTACTTTAATTTACACATTTTTATATAGGCATCTGGGACCTAGAAGCCCAAGGTGAACACATATCCTCAAATTTGGTTTTAAAATATACTATAAAAATGCTGACACTGCATCCTAAAAGTGAATGTGAGGTTAAAAAGTCTGATTTAAAAAGTAATATATGTTCATTTGAAAAGTTGGAAAAATAGAGAAGTGCTTAGAAGGAAAAAAACTAACGTGAATTTTGCCACCCAGAACTAACAATTTCACGCACCTTCATTCCTACTTTATGTTTAATCTTGTATTCCACTTTTTTAAACCTTTTAGAAATCAATCCTGAGAATTTCCTCATGCCGCTATTCTTTAAAAATGTTTTGAAAAGCAGCAAAATACTAGTGAGCATTTACTCTTTCCATTTTCACTAATATAAAGTGTGCTATTATCAAGCATACTTACAGGTAGCATTTGCAGGCAATCATAACAATTCTCTTATAAATTGTTAGAAGCAGATTACTAAATACAAAAATAAACTGAAGGACTCCAGAATTGGTTCCTCACTCCTCAGAATAACTTTACTGAAACCCACCCATTATCTTTGGTATAAATAACGGTTCTTCCATGATCCTTTCAGAATTAAGGACAGTAAAAGAATACAGACTATATTACAAGGGCTGTCCGGAAAGTATTCAGCCATGTAATATGAAAAACAGAGGTACTTATTGTTGAATTTTTTCTGGACAGCCCTTGTACATTTTACCTAAGCCTTTGTGGGATATAAAAACCTCAAAGTCTACTAAATATATTTACAGTAATATCTAAGCATATGTATTTCTATATTTCTTTCAAGAAAGCGTATTATACTGCCCAAGGATCTGTTACTAGGGAAAGTGTGTTTCTAATACTCAAGACTATCTGATAGCACTTCATCAAAACAAATGACGAAACACCATTAATACCAATGGCAGTGTCTCCTTCTTAAAGTTACCTCATCTGCCTAGGCTTTGTTTGCTCCTTACCCAAATGACTGGACACGCCCCTTTCCACAAACCATATTTCAGACTTATCAAACAAATGTACATAAAAGCTGGTTATCACCAGATGCTCTAGAATGATTCTACTTACGAGAAGGATGGAGAGCCACCTAAGCATGACTTCTAGGTTAAAACCTGAACATCTACATAGTCTCCAATGACCCTCAGGACAGAGCATGCAGCTTCCTATCTAACAAGAAAGTCTACTTTTCGTACAAGTGGAACTTTCTACAAAGTCAAATTTTAAAAAATTCTGCTTTACACAACACAACACACTATCACCTCACCAGAGGGGGGCTGGGTCTAAATGCCCAACTTACTTAGTGAGGAGATTTTAATGTTATATACCAACATTAAAACAAAAAAATCAACATTCACCCAGCCTCCCCAAGAATAGCCTGCACACGTGTAGTGCTCCTCCATGTATTACCTTCACTCCTCAAAGAAGTCACTTAAAGCTAGTTTCCCACTTTACAAAAAAGAAAATAAGGGTCAAATTAGGGAAAGATTTGGCTCAACAGTGAACAGGCCACAGCCCAAGGTTCTAAAATTTGGATGCTTTATACAAACCTGCCATTCTCCAATAGTCAGGGTGAAACAGGATTAATGGGCCTCAAACTAGTAAGACACTATAGAATAAAGTCTTGCTCTTTTAAGATTTCCCTCACCATCTTTAACATTAATAAAGCTGAAAACATTTTCCTTCAAAAAGAGTTGTTTGAGAACTAAGTATTCTGGATGGTAACACCAGCTGTGTATTTCTACCTTGGTCCTACCACTTGTTTGATGCTGGTTAACTTACGTTAGTCTTCCGATCTGTACACATAAGATTTCCCACGCACTTTATACAGTTATTTAAAATTAAATCAGATCTTAATGCAAATGCTCTAGTACAAGTAACACTCAATAAATAGTTACTGAATGAATTAATAGTGGTTGAAAAGAGGATATACTGTTCATGTGCAAAGTAAGACATTTACCTGTAACAAATCTCTACTTGCATGTTTATCTAAAAGTAAATGGCAGCCACTGTACACAGAACTAAACATGTCTCTTATCCTACTAAATTCTTCCTTTGAATTTTGCCTCCATCCCAGATTACTTTCACTTATTGACTATAAACACCTGGTAAACATGTAATAGCCCTCAAACAAAAATCAAATATAGCTTTGCAACAACTGTCATTACAAATGCACTTATGAGGAATATCATGGAATTACAGAGCATAAGCCACTTCTTGACCTTCAAGTATATTAATAAGAATTTGCTTAATATCCATGTTTTTTACAACTTATTTTCTAATCTATAAAACATTTGACATTTATACAGAATGCAGCCAGGAAATGCTGAATACAGTGTTTTCTGAGTTAGCACTTGCTACTTTAAACACTTACTGTGCTGAAATGCTGAAGTAAATCCTCTTTTTCCTCTTCCATGAACCCCCCAACTGTTAGTGCTTTGGGGCGGTGGTCCACCACCATGTGGTTTACTGAGCCCCTTCCCCTTCCTCCACGACCTCGGCCTCTTCCTCGACCTTGGGAGGATATGGTCTTTCCTCGACCCACAGGCAAAATACCTAATCGTGCAGCCTGAATAACAACCAAAGGTAGAATATAATATACATTGTTAGACTAAACCTTGATAAACAGAAAAAGAGAAAACTATTTATTGAGATGTTAAATGTAGTGAGTCAGTAACTCCTTTTAAGTCTCACCTCAACCTGTAACTGACTGAGCTTTTTCCGTAACTCAGTTGTATCTTCTCCTGAGGAAAGCCTCTTGTGGAGATCCAGTTCAGTATCTAATAGTTCTTTCTGGGCCTTTGGGAAAATTAAAAGTAAAATGTATTTTTTAGATAACTTCCAAAGATCTTATTCACAATACTACACTTACAGAATGACACACATCTCTTTTGGAAAGATGAAAGTAAAAGGATGCAACAAACATGGGTAATGATACCAATAAAAATAATAAGCAGTATTACTGCTTAAAATGGCCTAAAAATCCGTTTTGGAAACAATCATTGGAGATGAGAGAGCTGAGAATAATTTTCACGTAATACAACACCATCAATGAAACACAATGGGGCAAAATAAATTATATAGTGAAAATTTATTACTAGTACAAACACAGCAGTTACATAATTGCTTTAAGATATGAACCACATAACTACTGTCACTCTTTCTTTTGGCAAGAGACAAATTATCAGTCTTTAGGCATGCTACTGTGGAGATTTTTTTCTCCCAGTCTCTTCAATTTTCAAAATGTGAATATACTTTCTATAATTGGAGGAAATATCAATAAAAACATTTTTATTGTATTTTTAAAAAGCAATTGTAATAAAACACTTTACATTCCAATACTAACAGAGAACCACAATTTTTAAATGTGATATAATATTGTACATAAAAATTTATGTTCTATATATCTAACAAAATTATTCCCAGTTCTCAAAGGGTTGGAAATTCATCTAAAATCCCACAACGAGTGGTGATATAATAGGATCACTGTGTAAAGCAAGTATTCTCCTACAATTAGGAAACAAATGGAAATTAACAGAATTAGACAAATAGATCTAGAGCTTCTGATTATTCTTTCCAATAGAATGCTACATTTTTACCCATATTAAAGCCAATCATACAAGCCAACAGTACCTTTTGATTATTTAAAGGAATAGTTTTATTACATTATTATTATAGAACTCTTCACTTGCCATTACTCTAGCAGTTTCATCTTTAGCACAGAGAACCAAAAATTCAACTAAAAAAACTCATCTTTGTTCAAACAGGATTTTATCATTTCTTTCGGAGAGAGTAAATAGCAACTACAGAAATATGTTAAAAATCATTACTATAATTGTCTCCCCATCAGACTATTAGCTACCTAAGGGTTTCATGGTACTTTTAAAGTGCCAAGCATATAACAGATGTTCAATCACCTTATTCTAAATGCAAAATGC
Organism: Lyroderma lyra; assembly: GCA_004026885.1. NCBI lineage: Eukaryota > Metazoa > Chordata > Mammalia > Chiroptera > Megadermatidae > Lyroderma > Lyroderma lyra. The sequence goes on from PVJL010001319.1 coordinate 233,143, forward strand.
AAACAGATACCTCCGTTTTGGTCTTTACTTTAGATGGTGTGGAAACTGCAGAAGATGTTTTTAATTCATCTTTCAGTTGTGAGATCTTTTCTCCAAGCTCTTTTAAAGTCTTCATTACGTTTGCTCTCTCTTCTGGTTTCATGTTTTTGTTTTTTTCTAGCTTGGATATCAACATCTAAAAACAAACAGAAACAAGTAAAACTATGTTTAATAAAATTTAATATAAAAACCCCTTAAAAACTTTACCATTAGGGATACCTTTGAAAGATCCATTCTATACATCAATTCCAACAGGCAAATATTGAGCTCCTGTCTTACCTTCTGGCATTCTATTTGTTTTTCTAACACTTCTTGCCTCTTTTTCCTCATATCTTGTTGTAGTTTCATTGCTTCCTATATGAATAGGTAAAGAAAAAATTAGTAATGAATAACAAAATTTGCCAATGATACATAAGGCTACTTTATTCTCAACGTATTTCTTCTGGGCCAGCCCTATATACAAGGTCAGACAATTCATTTCAGAAACTCATCCTAGAAAAAATGCTACATACCTCATTACTGAATATTACTACAGTCACCTTCAAAGTACTCTCCTTGGGAAGCTGTGCACTGATGCCAGCACCTAGTCCACCCTTCAAAGAAATTTTGGAACCCTTCTTTTGGAATGGCCATCAGAGCTGTCACAGGGCCCAAAATCTGACAAAGAAGTTCATGAACGTGCCACCATGCACTTACGTTGGCAGCACTGTACAAACAACTCAATAATGTATCGTAACTTTGGCAAGTGCTGGCGTTGGTGCACAGCCTCCCAAAGGAGTACTTTGAAGGCGAAGGTAGTGATACTCCACAATGAGGTACATAGCACTTTTTCTAGGATGAGTTCATGAAACTAACTGTCCGAACTTATAAGACACTTTCCTCCTAATCAAAAATAGCTGAAACCAGAGATAAAAATGTTTAAATGGGGGAGTTCCCTGATGGTGTAGTGGCTTAAGGCTTCGGCGCTGGCAGTCAGCGCTGTGGCCTGGGTTCGATTCCCAGCCAGGGAGCTACCCACATACCAAAAAGCAAAAAAAACGTTTAAATGTATTTTCTCCAACACTTTCAATAAAAAAGAGTTTACAAATGTATTTCTATAAATATTTAAAATACTAAACACTAATTAGCTATGAGGTTTATGCACTTGAATGACTGACCTCTCTTGCCAATACAAAAAAGCCAAATTCTTATTTTTGAGTTTAAAGTTTAAAAATGTGAGATGCAGTTACATGTTAAAAACAATAGCAAAATCTATGGCTTTTTGCCAGGAAAATGATGCCTCTCACCCCACTGTTAACTAAATCTCCAATAATACTGAGAAAACGCACATGATATCTATCTTATTTGAAAAACTCCATGTGAGTTTAAATCAGAATTGAGTCATATGAATAATAATTATATAAATGTTATACTTTATGTGAAATATTACCTAACTTACAAAGCCAGAAAGGAATTAAAGAGAAAATAATGAAATAAAATGCCCACTTCCATCCCTTAGAGAATGAAAAAACACCAAAACTCAGTATTGTTTACTTTCATACAGAAAATAAGTCCTTCCTTGTGCTCGATGTAACTAATTACTGAAAGGCAATTGCAACACACTTTTTTCTGCTTGTTTTGTTCAACAGTACACTGCACCTAGCAGCAGCTAAATAAACATGATGTAGTTCCATAAAAACATGACCAGTTCAAAGGTATTATCATAATCATTTAAGAATTCAAGAAAAGAAGAATCAAAGCTGTTACCTGCTTCTTTTTAAGAACTTCTTGAACATCATGAGATTTAGATCCTGAACACAGTTTTGAAGGAGTCTTTAAGTTTGAGGAGCTATAAATCGTTTTTGGATGACCTGGAGTTGAAAAGATCTATGAAACACAAATATGATTAAATTAAACCTCAGAAATGTTTTAAGGTCATTTTTAAAAAGACTGCATAAATTTTTTTAGAAGTTAAGTTTTCTTATATTTAAATACTATATTTATAAAACTAGTACGTTATGCATAAATTTAACTGCTACTCAAATACAAAAACAAAACTTAATTTTTAGCATCAATGTTATGTTTCTGAATGCAATCACACACTTTTCTCCTCTTTATATTTTTTGATTGTGACAAAAAGAACAAGTCCCGTGACATCTAGGAGCTGATCTGCCACTCAGAGCTAGGTTTTAGTGTCCAAGTAAACCTAACAATTACACAGATTATCAGTCCCAGACAAGGCCCTCTTGTGATCACGATGGATCAAGATAATACCGAGATCACTCCATAATAATGATTGGACACAGAACACTATCCAGACCATCACAATGATGAAACATTAGTCTATCCTGGCTGACAGAAATGACTACAACTTCTTCACCAACTGCAGCTTTAGCCTCATTCTAGTCTTCCCTCCTTCTAGGTAAGACTTGTTAAGATACTCATCACAGATTACTGTTTCCTTAAACCCTCCCTAAAATCACCCCACACAGCCCAAAATACGTTCTTTCTAACACCTTCTAAATGAAGTGCCCTGTGATTTCATTTTGTACATGCCCTCAATGAATAAATGACCTGTTCAACTTTAGGTGTGTTCCTGGTGGTCTTTGGCTGTAGGGTATTGTCATTAAGTTATTTTCCATATGTGAAGTGCCAAATAAGAACCCATGTTTCTAATGACCTTCTGAGAATTAAGACACTTTGTAATGATAATCTTTAATTTAATCAACTGCTATATGAGTTTACAATCAAACATAAGCAGTTAGCTCAGAGATCTGACTTTGCAAGGAAAGTGGAGGCCATCTCCACTGCTAGTTTGGTATTTAGATTTCTTTCTTTTTCTGAAGACAACTGACTCCCCAGTTGATCTTGCTCTCTTTAAGGCACAGCATAACTACATGTTACACTACCATCTGTCTTTCCTAATACACTCTTTTATTTTTAAATAAACTTTGAATACATGATGTAAGGGATACAGAATATATATTAAGAAATTCATGGAAAATTCAAACATGTAAATAATTTATCCAAATACACAACTACTCTCAAGCATACAAACTTACTTGTCCTCAAAATTAAGCTACATTACACAGGAAAGTCTCTCAAGAACTGTAGAAACTCTGCATAGCTGAAGTTCATGTTATTATTAGGTGAAGCACTTTCCCTTTGTGCTTTACTACCATGAAAAATTTAATTCTCCACAGCAACTCAATTTATTGAAAAGGAAACCAATGCTCACAAGTTATCTAACACAGCTAGCAAGGGGCAGGTCAAGTCAGGGCTGTCTAACTTCAAAATCTGTAATTATTTTTGCTTTTCTATCTTTTTATAATGAAATTTTAAAAATGGACAAAAGTATACTTATATAAAAAAACGTGATATATCCATTATCAAGCAGCAACAATTATCAACTGATAAATAATCTTGTTTTACTTAAATCCCCAACTACATCTTTATACCACACACATCATTTTACCTATAAAATATTTCAGTTCTATCTCTAAAATAAGAGGACTTCTTTCTTTTTTAAATATAACCATAATACCATTAATAAATATTCACATTTCCAGAGTGCATTATAATTTTCTAAATATTTTTTCCCATTTGAGTTGGGGTCTTTTATGGTCCATAAAATGTTATTAGTTATATAGTTTTAAAGCCACCTTTAATTCTGTTCCCTCTCTCCTTTTCCTTGAAAATTATCTGTTGAATAAACCAACAAGGTCACTCATCCTGTAGTATTAACCACAGCATAGGACCCTTTAACTTGTTCCTCTGTCCTCTAAATTTTTAAAAAATTGGTGACAATTTTTTCATTCTTTGGCAGGATTCCAGTAATCTTTGACAATTCCCTCTTTTTCTGCTTTGACAAAATTATTTTGGCTCATCTAGAACATTATCAACCTCATTCCCCTGGTTCCTTTGGGAGCCAGGGAGTGGAGGAGGGGGTCATTACCATTGGGTTGGTCATTGTTTCTACACCTCTTCAGTGAATAGAATTAGGAAACATTTTGGAGGTTTTTTTTGTTGCCTATTTGATTTTTAAGATAAAATATAATCTGAATTTATACTGATACTTTTAATTCAAATGCAGAACCACAGTGTTTTTACTGAATCTTACCTATCTTACATCTCTTTTCAACCACACTGAAAATTTCAGTTGTCAATGACGCCAATGTAATTCCTCATTTGCTTTATCCTACAATGCTCACGAACCAGTTTCAGAACACCAACACAAACAATATGATTGCTGAGCTTTTTATCCTCAGGGTATATCTCGTTAGGAATACATAGTCAAAGAGCTGCGTTTTAAAGCACTTTCTATGCAGACATGCTAGTACATTTTTCTTTTTAATTTCTAAGGAGTAATATTTTTGCATTTTATTTAATTATATGCAGCATTTACATGGTCCCAAGACAAATCTACAAAAGAAAACAAAGTCAAAGTTGTCTAGTTTCTTCTATCCTTGCCATAACCACCAAGGTTGAAATTATGTAATTTTTTTGGTTTTTTTCAATTATAAGCAACTGCTTGTAGTTGCCGTGTTCATTGCTCCTACTTTCTTTTATGAACAGTGGCTGACTATGTACTTTTGTTTCATTTTGCTGTTACTTAATATATCTCAATTATCACCCTACAGCACATGTAAAAACATTCCTCATTCCTTTCTAAAATTGCAAGTACACTATCATGTAGCTATACCACAGTTTAAGTAACCAGTCCCGTATGATACACATTTGGACTGTTTCCAGTCTTTTGCTATTATAAAGGGTCTATAATTATACCAACATTGCACATGTCTTTCCATAGACTGACTAGTGTATCTTTGGCATAGATTCCTAGAAAGAGGATTATTGGTTTGGAATAAATGCATAAATATTTTTGTCAGATACTGCCAAATTTCCTTTCATGGGGGCTATACCATTTAGCATTTGCATCAACATGTAAATCTCAGATCCTTTTAGAAATTATGCTAAAAAATTTTTAAAAATGAATCTAATTCTATCTTTTCTATATGGTTATCCAGTTATCCCATACCATTTATCATAAAGTCCACATTTCCTCCAAGGATCTGATATACTGTGTTGGCAAAAAATAATTTCCTATTTGCAAATGAGTCTATTTCTCTATCCTGCTTCATTGGTTTGCATTTTCATGTTGCCAGTATCCAATTGTTTCAGTTATACAGACTTGAGAGTACTTTTTACTGTCTAGTAAGGCCTAGCCCCCTTCTTGTTCGTTCTCAGTTTTCCTAGCTCTCTTTGAAATAATCACCATGCTGCAGAGTCACTGCTTAGATAATATTCCTAAAAGCAAAAGAAACTACTTAAGACATATTTCAAAGTCTGACTTTTGATTAAGACAGAATCCCATTCACTATGTTCTTAATTAAAGAGGAAAAATTATTTTTAAAATGAACTAATAAAGACATCTACCTATTTACAAATGGCTAAAGTTCTCAAATTTCTGCTTCACTTGGAATAGAAAAAAAATTTAGCAAATTTCTGGCTGAATCATGGAAACTAAGGAAGTATATCTGTCAAACTTTTGTTATCTTGACTGAGGAGGAAACAAGACATTAGAAATCTGGATGATCAATTTGCTAATTTATTTGTATCACTGAACAACTCTATAAATATATGTGAGGTTCATGGAAATACACACCTGGCAATCCTCTCCAGCACCACCGGACTGATTCAGTAAGTGTGCTGCATCACTCTGGTTACCACCTGTATGTCCCAGACGATGTTTAACAGGAACTTTGTTAAGAACATATGCACCTGATGTCTGTGGTTTATTCATTATCTGCACAGACAAAATAAAAATAAATACATATGTGGTAAGAGTTTTTAAATGTCCAGGAATGATACAAATTTAGGACAGTGATTACTCTGGGAAGGGGGGTAAAAAAAAAAGACAACAGGAAGGGAAGGTGCTTTAATTATCGGTAAGGTCTTTTCTGTTTTTAAATGAATGGTAGATATACAAATAATTATTATCCACTCTTTTCTGGATGTCTAAAATATGTCACAACAAAATGCATGCATACGTGTGTACATACTCATAAAGAAAAAAATGCTAATAGTTTTCTTATGCTACCTTCAATATGTGATGCTTTTTTTTTGCATTTTGGTATGTGGGCAGCTCCCTGGCTGGGAATCGAACCCAGGCTGCAGCGCTGACAGCGCCAGCGCCGAAGCCTTAAGCTGCTACACCATCAGGGAACTCCCCAATATATGATGCTTTGAAAGACTTAAGGGTTTTAATTGACAGTAGCTTAATGTGAATAATAGTGTGCTATGGGCACCCCAAAAATATAATGCAATCTTGAACTGCATTAACATAACAGGGTCTAATGGATCACAGAGGTGATGGTATCTCTTTTTTATACACCATTCAGTCAACATCTAGTAGAAGCATTCACCTTTGGACCCTAATACAAAGTGGGATATAAACAAAAGAAATGCAGCGACATGTGCAAAAAGCAGAGTGGTGAATGGAATTAAGACTATGTACTATAAAGAATACTTTTATTTTAAAAATCTGAATGCATTTAATCCAAACAAGAGAACACCCAGGAGATTATCATCACTACCTAAATGGCTCTAACGCGTCATGATTTGTTCTTTTCTTCCTTTACCTCTTCACTCAAATATATTCTGAGCAGTATGTGCTAGGCCTTGTTTTAGGCCCTAGGGATAGGATAAATACAGCAGAGAAAAATCCCATTCTCTTGAAGTTTCCAATTCAGTTTTTAAAGGAACAGAATTTTCCTACATGGGAAAAAGTAGGACAAAAGAATGAGTACAAGGGTGACTGCCTCTAATACAAAAACTAAGAAGTTCTAGATTCAGAGTTGGACAGTGGTGGACAACATTTCAGTGTTGAGAAGAATCACTACGGGTATTTCTTAAATATGAAGATTTAGATTTATGGGCCCTATATCTAGAGATTGATTCTGTAGTTTTGGAAAGATAAGGCCCAGGAATTTGCCTCCAGAGAAGTGATTCTGATATAGAATAGCACTTCTCAAACTTTAGGGCACATTAAGAATCATCTGGAGGGCTTAATAAAATACAGATTCCTGAGCCCCACTCATAGTGATTCTGATTCAGTAAGTTGGGGTGAGGCTCAAGAAATTGCTCCCAGGAGATCAGATGCTGCTAGTCTGCAGAACAAAGTGAGTGGCTCTGATAAAGAAGACCAAATAGCAAAGACTGAGAAACACTGATCTAGAGGGTGGGACTAGACAACCTCTAATTCCCTATGAACCAGATTACCTTCGGGATACCTCCATGTACCGCTGAAGGAGAAGACTGCTGATGAAGGTGCTGTGGCAGGTGATGGTGTTGCTGTGACAGGTGACTGAGTGTTTGCTGTTGTTGCAGGAGCAGCTGAGCTGGGGACTGTAGTGCTGGTTGCTCATTATTTTCTCTATGCCATAGGACTCGAATGAATCGGTTGTTTAGAACTGCTTCTGTGCTAGAAATGGCTTTCCTGGCCTCCTCATTGGTAAGATACTGGATGAGGGCTGCTTCTGGATCTCCCTTAAAAGCAACCTATAAGAAAAAACAAATGCAACAGCAACAAAACACAGATATTAACAAATAGTTAAATGCAAATAAATTATCAATAAAGAATTCAGAAGTAGAAAACAGCCTGCTGAAATGCACTCTGAATCCATTCCTTAGAAGATGATATGCCTATTTAAAAAATTATATATGGAAGAATATTAAGATTATTTAATAAATAATCCTACTAACGTTACCTTAACCAATTGGGAAAGAGAGAAACTATTTTTACAATTGCAAACAAACAAAACACCCCATAAAACCCAGAAGGAAAAAAGGTGAATACCTGTTTAATCTCAGGTTTTGGAAAACTTTTTGTAGGCATACCTATAAAGGTAGGATCCATAAAGACAAACAGCAATAGATTTGACCACGTAAAATTTTAAAACCTGTCAGTCCAAACATGCCATCAACAAAACAAATGACAAATGGAAAAAGTATTTTAACTATATATGACAAGCAAAGACTTAGAAAAGCATTATTATTAATGCCTTCATAAAAAATGGGCAAAGACAATGGATAGGTATATCCAAAAGAAATGCAAATGGTCTACATAAATTAGAGTCTACATAGTAATAAAAAAAGCAACTTAAAATAAGTACAACTTTTCACTTATGAGACTCATTTTAAAAATTTAATGGAACCATATTAAAGTGTTGATAAGGTTTCAGACACTGTGTTTGGAAGTATCAACTGACACAACCATTCTCGAGAACAATTTGTTAGTTCAAATAAAGTCTTAAATTTTTTTAAATTTAGCAATGCATCATAAAAATAATGAAAGTTTATCTACAAGGAGGCTCACCACAGCATTGTTTTCATATAAAATAACAGAAACAACACAAACTCCCAAAAACTGAGAATAGTTAAAATAAATTATGGCCTACTGTATGGAATGAATTATGTGTTACCCTCCACTCCAAATTCCTATGTTGAAGCCCTAACCCGCAATGTGACTATTTGGAGATAAGCTTTTGTTTTTTTTTTTTTGTTTTTTTGTTTTTTTTTTTTTTTTGGAGGTAAGCTTTTAGAATAGGCTTTTAGGAGGTACTTGAGGTTAACTGAGGTCATAAAGGTGGGGCCCTAATCAGATAGGTCTGGTGGCCTTACAGGAAGAGATCTCTCTCGAGCTCATCCCCTCTGCCTCCTTCCACCGTGGGAGGACACAGCACAGAGGCAGCCGTCCACAAGCTGGGAAGAGTCCTCCCCAGGGACGTTTTTGGCCAGCACCCTGAACCTGGATTTCTCTAAAGGAAATTTTTGCAGTTTAAGGCACGCAGTCTATGGGTTTGTTACGGCAACCTGAGCAGACTGATTCACCCGTCTACACTAAGCCATCCAATTTTTCTAAATGCCATAAAGAATATCGGGAAAAAAGACAGGGACAGTTGGTATATTTTTAAGTGTGTGAAGCATTTATAAGAAGAAAAAGTGTGTGTGTGTATTGGTGCATATCAGTAAATACAAGTATGTCTTTTCATGAAAGAATTAATAATTGTTAATAATAATTGTTAAGTGGTGAGATTTCAGTGATTTGTTTTCTTACTTTTGTTTAATGTATTTCCAATTATCTGTACAATTGAACATATACTACTTCTGCACGAAGGGGAAAACTGAGAGATTTAAAAATCTCTCAAGAAGACTACTTTGACTCCATTCTTTGAAATACCAAATCCCCCAATAAACTAAACTTATAGAAATTATATTTTGGTTTGATGGCAACACTAAGTATCAGGGGTAACTGGTTGAAATTCCAACTTAAAGAGGCCATCAGACACCCTCCATCACAGCATGACACCCAACCACAAATGCATGTCATATCTCTAACACAGAGACAGCAATACAAAAGCTACAATCTGCAATAACAGATGTGCTGCCTGAAATTCCCAAGATCAGAACCATTTTTAACCAAAACTACTTCACCACAACATAAAAGTCAGTCAGTAGACAAAAACTACAATATCAGAAATTACCAAGAATGTCACCTACCTAGTCAGAATACTAGGTGATAAAGTCATTCGTTAGAGAGGTAACTAGCCTGTCATCTTCAGGAGGAGGTTGCAGAAAAGAACCAAATCAATTCAAAAGGACAAATACACAGCTTCACAATGCCATCATTACATTGGTACACAGTTTAAAACTCTCAGCAGTGATGATCTAGCTCAATTTAAGCAAGGAGAGCCAGTAGGAATATTTTCAAAGATTCCTAAAATGCATGGACTCTGTCACAAACACAGCCACACTTACCTGGATGTTAACAATAGTTCCAAACTTGCTGAAGTGTTCATTAAGCTTTGTAATGTTGTTCAGTTCCTGAGGGACTTTCTTGACTTCTAACTTGGTGTTTGTATACTGGTTCTTCCTCAAGAATCCTGGTTTGCTCTGATTGTTATTCCCTTGCCTGAAAGGAGTATTAGTAAGTCTTGGTTAATTCTCCCACTTTATGCCTAGCCAAGAGATATGTCAGCAAAGCATATAAGGCTATATTTATTAAATTGTCTTTTGTAAGCACTTAAAATTCTTCAGAAATTACTGAATAATTTTCCATCATCCTTATTATACAGGAATCAAACAGGTGGAGAGAAAGAAGACTAAATGGCAAATGATCACCAAAAGAAGAGGCCCAATTGAGATTAAAAATCATATTAAAAAGATCCACCACAATTATCAAGGAATTTAACATTAAAGCAAGACTAGAAGATCATTTTTTTATGGTACATTTTTCAGTTTCTGCAAAGATACAGAATTTTTTTCTTCTTTTCATTTCTAAAGTCTCAAAACTTCTTAATATTGGGTTAGACTTAGAAATAAGTAGGTACAAACTACTATATCTATTATGAATATTCTGTTACCTTTTCAATTTTTAAGATATTCTAAGGATGCCTCTGATAATCCTAACTTTTAAACACATTTGATAATCACTGATTTTTGACAACTCTCATTTTTACAAATTTACTGATGCAAATGAAAATAACAAAAACACTAATTTGCAAATTATCTTACTTTCCCAGCCAAGGTTTCTTTGTGAGTGGTCCTTCCAAACCACCCACAGCTCTTTTTCGGCTATCTGGTTCAAGAACTACTCTGGTTATGTTGCTATTAATTGAAACAGGAACTGGTGGTTCAGTCTGGATGACAATGTTAGCAGCTGTTGGAAACAAAAATTAATATTACTGACAATGCATTATATTTGAGGAATCTCAAATGATTAAAATATTTGGTTCCAAGGGTAAAAACCACTATGAATAGCACCCAACTACTACCATTTCCTTTTCAGAAACACCTAAGCAATGAGCAAAACTTATCAATTGTCTCCTTTTTTAAACAATATAATATCCAAGTTTAAAAAGTAATAGGTAACCCCAGTGTAATAAATGGTTTGGACAATGATCATCAATGGATACAAAAAAAAGAAAAAAAAAATCAGTGGAAAGTTGTTGGAGAATAAGATATTTATCTGGTGCCAAGTATCAGTCCATGAAATATTTACTTTATAATGCATAGTCTGAATAATTGTCACCTGAGGTAAGCAATCAAACTCAGCACCATAAATAGAGTAAAATTATTTGCCTACTGATGGAATTCAACAAGTTCACCTGGATAGGGTTATTTTTATGAAATTATGACTTTCTAATGTATGGGAATGATATTGTACTTACACAGGACTACTCTATTCTTAGATGTAAACAAGTGTCACAATCTCTACAATTTCAAGTTGGTTCAAGAAAAAAAATGTAGGAGGATGAAGAGGGTAAAGGGAGCCCAACATATAGTGATGGAAGACTGGACTCTGGGTGGTGAACACACAGTGCAATACAGATGACATATTACAGAATGTACATTTGAAATTTATATAATGTATTAACCAATGTCACCCCAACTAAATTTTATTTGAAAAAAGAAAAGAATGTGAGGGGTGGGGGAAGAAGGGAGTAAAGTGTGTGGTACACAAGCAACCATTGTGCCCAAAGGTGACAAAATGTTAACAACTGGTGAATCTAAGTGAAGGTATTTAAGTGTTTACTGTACTTCTTTGATTTTCTATAGGTTTAAAAATTTTTTAACTAAAAGTTGAGGGAAAAATCCAAAGCCAATATTATAAATTGGTACATTTCATTCGCAAGTTAAGACTAAAATACTGTAGTAACTGACCTTACCGTGGCTTATGTGTAGATGGGAAGAGGTATGATGAACAAAAACAAAGTAACAACACAAAACTGTGCCTATTATACTCTGAGTAATCTCCCTAATTTTAGCAACTCCACCAAAAGTAAAATTAGCAGCAAATAACAACATGCACAGAACTGGATGTTGGGGTAAGAATAGGGGTGAGAGGTGGTATGTTCCATTTCATCTATGTGACAGTCAGAAATGTGCAGACTCATTCATTTAACATGTATTTCTTATGCATCTGCCATATAACCAAACAACTGTTCACTGTATCTTCGGTATAAATGAGTGAATAAAATAAATATGATTCCTGTCCTTGTAGGGTTTGTATTTTTAGAGAATAATGGACAACAGAACAACTGTGATGACATAAAGAATTCTTGAATTTGAGAAATGAAGTGCTTTATAAAAAAGAAAAGAGATATAGCTAGAGGTTAAGTGACTTGCACAAGATGACAAAGCAAGCCTGTTGTATAAAAACCACCTAACTTCTACGGAGAGAGATTAATGGATTACTGTATTGAAATGTACAGACAGACCAGCCTAGTCACAAAGACCTAAAATTCTGGGTATATGATCTTACCACTAATTTCAGGTAATTTGGTAAAAATACATGCTTTATAGCATAGAAAGTAAGAGCATATTCTTTTTATTAGATAGACCTGGGTTCAAATTCCAGTTCTACCATTAACAGCTATGTGGCCTAGGCTAAGTTCTCTAATCTTCTAAGCCTCAGTATCTTTATCTGCAAAAAGAGAGTAAATATCATACCTCTTTTAAGAAGTTGCTGATAAAGAATATGAGGGATAATAATAAACACAAGAGCAATTGGTTTAGTCAACAGAAAACTGTTGGCCTGTTACTGGGGACAGTAAAGTTAATAAAATCAGGATAGGAAAGAACAGAAAAATGTTCATAACATAATTAAATTAGAAAAATATTGTCAGGATGGCTTAAGGGCCATTCAAATGAAAATTAAATATGAGAAATCTAACTATAATAATAAATTGAAATCTCACCAAATTCTTTATCCCAACTTTTTTTGAGGGAAGAAAGAAAGGTAACAACCCACAGTGAAAGTAAATGCTTGCATTTAATCTTTTAAGGTTTGTGACTATGCTTTGTAAAGGTCCTAACATATGGTTGTAATCATAAACACTAAAACTGGTCCAACTATTTTATTGCAATGTTTTGGTTCTCAATTGTTTCTAGTGCAAAGCACAGCTCTAATGACACAAAGTAGGCCTTTAAATGATCAGTTCTTTGAGGGTAAGGGACCATGTCATTTTATCTTTCTATACCTAATATCTAGCATAGTGCCCAGGACATAGCTAAAACAGCCTGAAGTCCTACAAAAAAGAAATTAAATAACATTAGTATCATTTTTACTTAAAAATACTTTCTAATTATAGCTTTAAAATAAAATTTGGAGATAAAGTTACTCAAAAACATTTTAGATGATTATATAGCACCCTTTAGAAATAGTGTGTAAATACTTTTAGTCCTTAGTGAGGTCAGAAATGTTATATCCAACGCCTGTGTAACGCTTAGCATCAGGAAAAGAGGTGCTCTCACCTCTTGGATTTGCATCCATATCTCCAGATGTTAGGCCAATCAGGTTTGGGCGCTGTGTCTGTGTTCTTGAAAAAAACTGTCTGTATTGAGATCTACCAGAACTGGTAATACTAGGAGCTTCTGGATTATAACCATCTGGTTCGTATGTATCTGAGGAAAGATAAAACAAAACACATAAACAAATCAGAGAGTATTTAAATAATTCCTCATTACTATAAAATAACTGCAAAAAATGAGTTTTCTTCAACAAATAAAATTATATCAATCCATATTTATATTTCTCTTTGAGTTTCAGTATGTAGACACATCCATTGGAAGTGGAAGAAATTTTTAAAAATTGTCTATCACAAAACATAGATACACAAATCCTTTCTTAATTACTGATATATTTGCATATTCATTGAACTAGTGATTTCAATCCTATATATTAATCACCTAATCCAATTTTCAATACATTTTTTTAAATTATTATTATATCTTTTTTTTTTTTTTTTTTGGGGGGGGGGGTAGGTTTCTGGCTGGAAATCAAACCCAGGCTGCAGCGTTGAGCGTCGAAGCCTAGCCACTACACAAGGGAGCTCCCCTTCAATGCATATTTTTAAGATAAATTTTCACATACACGGAACATCTTATGTAAAGAACTAGTTAAGTTTCCTCTGTTAACATGCCCCACCAATTTCTAAGTACTCTTTTAAGTGGGGGAAAAATCAATCTATTAATTAGGTTACCTGCACTTTAAACTGGAGAGGTGAAAGTTGGGTTTATATATAAAACATACCTCAAATGCTTTACTTCTAATTGCTAAATAAGATAAATTTTATACGAGGGCTGTCTGGAACGTATCCAACTATGTAATATAAAAAAATCAGAGGGATGGGAGTTCCCTACTGGTAGTGGCTTAAGGCTTCAGCGCTGGCGCTGTCAACACTGCAGCCTGGGTTCAATTCCCAGCCAGGGAGCTACCCACATACCAAAAAGAAAAACAAACAAATAAACAAACAAACAAACAAACAAACAGAGGGCATTTATGGCAGATTTTTTCCAGGCAGCCCTTGTATTTATCAATGTAATCTTTCTCTTACTACCACCCACCTCATCAGCACCATTTTTATCATATCCCCCATGTTTTCTCTACAAATAAAATTTAATTTTTAAAATTTTAATGCTAAATAACTATTTTGATAGCATTAATAAAAATTCTGAATGTGCTGATCTCCAAATAGCATATTAACATATATCCTCTTCATTCTACATAAAACAAAAGGGTTAATATTGAATGAAGGCTCCGATTTTTGCAATTGAGACTTAGAAGTACCTGCATCTCTTTTTTCCTTAAGAAAAAAAAATTCTATGTTATTCATATTAAATTTCAGCTACAAGATCTTTATTATTGGCCAATCAGTTCTATGTTTTAGAGCAGGGATGTCCAATCTTTTGGCTTTCCTGGGCCACAATGGAAGAAGAATTGTCTTGGGCCACACATAAAATACACTAACACTAAGAACGGTTGATGAACTAAAAAAAAAGGTCCATGCATAATTTTCTTAATGTTTTAAGAAAGTGTACAAATTTGTGTTGGGCTGCATTCAAATCCATCCTGGGCCACAGGTTGGCCAAACATGATTTAGAGTAGAAGATCATCAAATCGTGATTTAAAAAGTGTTCAGTTATGTCACTCTAGACCATCGGTTCCCAAGCAGTGGTACACGTACCCTGGGGGATATGTGCTGGGCCATTCATGGATACATGAAAAATAATCAGTAATGGAGAAAAAACAAAAAAAGTTGAAAAATGCAAAATGTTAGCTACAGAACAATAAATATTAAGTTTGAATCACTGCTAATGGAGACACTTCAAAATTAGATCACATTAACCAATGAAGACTGGTGAGGGCGTGGCTATGAACCCTTCCCCCAAACCGCTCTCCTACCAATTACGCAATTTCAAAACAATCCATTTATGACGTTTCTAAAACTTCCCCAAACATATAAATACATCTGTAGCCAGGCTGTTTGATCAGTTTAGTTATTTAATGATTAAAAGTAGGTGTATTGTCTTTAATTGTGATGCAAGTAGTTTACTTAATGTTTAAATTGTTAATCATTATCAATATTTAACTGGGTTATAAATATTGTAAAATTAAATCTGTATTTTGTATTTTTAGTGTAGTAACTTTTCTTTCCTATTACCTCATTTCCACTATTTTATATTAAGATAGGCACTGAACAAAAGTGTCAGTATTTAAAAACTTCTGTTTTAAAAACAATGTTTAAATTAAAGGGGTACAATTTAAATTAAAGGAATACAATGTATAGAGATGGGTTTAAAAGGGGTACACAAGTGGAAAAAGGGTCACTGCTATAGACAGAAAAATCTAGTTAACACTGCAGAAAGTTTTAAAGTTACATAATCAAGAGACCCTGTTCTATAAATCCTGGGAATAGAACCCAAGAAACTGAAAAGTCCTTTAGTTAATTATGATGAACTGAGATCTAAAGGCAAAGTGAAAAATACTAAAAACTTCCTAAGACATCTGCAAAGCAATAGATCTTCAAAACGTACATGTCAACAGGAGAAGAGTTTTCAAGAATTCACATTATACAGCCAGTCCATAAAACAAGGGGCAGAGAGGAAAAAAAGGCATGTTTACCCACGATTACCAAGAAGCCAGATGTTTTTGGTTTTTGAAGAAAAATTAACCTATTTTCTCATGTAATATATAACTGGTCAGAAAACATACAAGTAGATATTTTCTTCCCATCTGTCAGATTAGAAACTAGTATAACTTTTGTTACCAAGGCACTGAAAGTAAATAAATAGGACACCAGAGAGGACAGGCACACATGAGGCCTAATCATCTAGCAGCCATTAGTGACAAACCAAAGAAGCAGAAGAACAGGAATATTTAAACACACACACACACACACACACACACACACACCCTCCAAGAGCTTTAATCAGAATGCGTGAATGTGTGACAGATCAGAAAGCCAGGTCGTTCCTCAGGCTGGCCAGCTTGTGGTACAAAAAGTAAGAGAGGGGGATGGCCATCTGCAAAGCTTACCTGGGACTAGAGGGGTAGGACTGGAGACTGAGGTATGGTACCCAATGGAGGATCCCATGAGGTTTCGAGGCGGCACCAAACGAGCTGCCAACAGAGGAGGCGGTGTCCCCAACTGAAGTCGCTCAGATGCAGCAGCACCATGTTCACGAGAGTA
The DNA here is from genome assembly GCA_004026885.1 of Lyroderma lyra. Lineage (NCBI taxonomy): Eukaryota > Metazoa > Chordata > Mammalia > Chiroptera > Megadermatidae > Lyroderma > Lyroderma lyra. Next base: position 249,696 of record PVJL010001319.1, read on the forward strand.
CATGGGCTGTCCTACAGAGAGAAAATAGGAGGGCAGCTGGATTGAGAGTCACAGGCTTCTCTGAGGTTATGATGTACTTCCTTGAGTCAAGAACAGAGAAAGTACACCGATACAAACAGTATTCAAGAAAGATGTTACTGAGATTCTTTCTAACTCAAGAAACAGACATGCAAACTGGTTAGGATGCATTAAGGTATAAAGAAAAAGTAAGAATTAAGCAGTATGGCTGCATAATCTTCATCTTTTATAAGCTTAAGTGAAATAACTGTGCTAATTTTACTGAAAACTGAAAAATCAATCATATAAAGTTATGAGAAAAAAGAACCTTGAGCTATTATTCATGTAGAATTTTGTATCCAATGAGACGTGTGGTTATAAAGGCTGTCACATCCATTAAAAAACAAAAACATTCCTACTCAAGCTCACATAATTTCAGGTTGGTACAAAATAGATTCCCATATCTTTAGGAGCATAAAAAAGAACAGTAACAAAGGAATTTGAAAAAAAGAAAAAGAAAAACATCACCACCACACACATAACCTCACAGAATATAAGAAATGTTCAAAAGAAAAAATTGAGTGAAAACTTGTTATCCCATGAGCAGGTGGATAACAAATATAAAGAAAAAAGACAAAACCCCAGATAAACAGACCAGCCACGGTACATATGAAATTACCTCAGATATTAAGAACACTATATATTGATGCAAGAATGTCAGACACAATGAAGCCAAATTTTGTAGAACAAGATTTAAAAAGGCAAGGTATCAAGGAGCAAAACTGCCCTTTGGTTGATCATTTAATAGTATCTCTTTCACTGACTATACCATATAAGACCTATGTATAAGATTTATTCAATATTTTGTATCTAAAATCAGGTATTTACTATGTGACACAAGACAAAGTGAATTTAGAACTTTTTAAACACCTGATGAAATGTTCTTAAAAGTTCTAAAATTCTAAAATATTTTTAATACACCTTAACAGGACAAGCCATAAAGCAACCACTTGATTTCATAGTATTTACTACCCTTCAGTTCCTACATATGGAACAAAGGAGAAGGTGACAAATCATACTGTTTAGCAGACTACATACTGTGTGCTTAGCACCAATACCTTCAAAATTTACTCAGTAAATCATCAATCATTACACTGTAAAAAGAATTTAACATATTCTCAATGATTGGGGAATAGTTGTAAGAATGACCTACTGCAGAGAATTCCTTGCAGAATGAAGTAGTATGCTAAAGAGAAAAGCAAGAAGTACAATCTTAGTTTATCTGACTAGTTTAAATTTATGATACAGCACTCTAAGTACCCTGTATATTTAATTAATAACTATCTCAAAGTAAACTGGAAACTAAAAGGTTAGTTTACACAATGACTTTTTAAAACAAATAAAGAACATGCTTTCAAACACTTCAGAAAAATGGCTGTTTATTCAGATGAAGCCTAATTTTCTTCAACACATCAATTAAGCTCTCTAAATACTATTTCAAAAATAAACAGTTCCTTAGATAAAAAGCTGACTCTAGATCTGTGCAGACAATTTATAAAATGAGCCTGGTGGTACACCTTGATATACCTTGTCCATACAGAAGCAAGATGGCTATCAAACAAAGTAAAACAAAACATTCTAAAGAAGACTACATGAAACATGAAGAGGCTCCCACTGGTCAAAGACGAGACAATTTGGACATCAAAAATGCTGTTAAGGGGGTGTAACATACCAAACATGTTAAAAATCTATGAGTTTGTACTTGAAAAAAAAAATAGTAGCTTCCTTTGGAAGATGCTAGGAAACCAACTCATTCTGAAAACTGATTAAATGAAAGGAAACAAGTATTTATCCTTTCTTTGCTGTAAAAATCGCGTTTCAGGTTGACGAAATAGTTAACACTGCTGAGTTTTACTTTGCAAAATGCCAGCCGATAAACGTAGAAGAAATTATAGAATTAGAATATCACACTTTTATTACCCCTAATGAAACAACAGGTGCAGGCAGGCAGTCATCACAGCACCTGAAACTGTGAGCAACTTTTAAAATAGATGGATCAGGATGAAAACCCCTGGATACACTAACCAATAATTCTAACACAGAAAGGAGACAACTTGACATTATGTACATAATAATGTAGTACAGTAGGAAGGACATCAATAAAATATTCATGTCAAAAAAAGAAAAAGCCAAACTGAATCTAATTAAGTCTCTTGATCTAGTAATTTACAGGAAATACAGAGGGGATAGAGGAATGTGTTAAATGACACCTGGAGATGCAATGTGCCCAGTCCAGAATGTGAAAAAATTCTTTAGGAAAAAATGACCTGTTTCTTCAACAAATAAACACCAAGAGGGAAAAAAGAGCTAGGGGAAACTGTTACAGATAAACTTAAGAAATATATCAACTAAATGTAATGCGTAACCTTGTCTGGATCCAGGTTGAAAAAAATCAGCTGTAAAAAAACTATTAATTATACAATTGGGATATATGAACACTGATGGAATATTTAGCAATAGTAAACTGTTATGAACTTTTTGCAGAGCATGATAAAGTACTGTGCTTACGTGTGTTTATCTTTACTTTCAGAGATAAATAAGTTTTTACAGATGAAATGTTATGTTTAGGGCTAAAATAAGGAAGTCAGGGGTGAGTTATAAATGAAGCAAGATTAACCATCTGTTGATAAACACTGAAGGTGGTAAACGAGTACAAGATTTCTACAGTATTTGCTCTCCTTCTGTGTATATTTGAAGTTTTCTATAATCATTTAGGTTACAATAATGAAGATGAGCCATTCACAACTTATAGTCATTCAATTTAGTTCGGATCAATGCAGTACCAAGTTCATGTTTCTAATCCTAAGTTGTTCAATGATTGGGGAATAGTTGTTAAGAATGACCTACTGCAGAGAATTCCTTGCAGTTGCCTAATAGCAACGTTTTCACATTCTTATTGTTAATGCAAATGAACTGAAGTAGTAGTCTTTATTCAAGCTAAAATTTTAACCACTCTGCAATTTTCCTGTTTTTGTCTTTAAGAGTATTCACAGGGAAAAAAATTCTAAGGAATATTTTAAACTAAAAGCCCAAATGAAAAAAATATAAAACTATGCCTTCCAATTACTGGCCATATTTATCATGGGTCTCCTCTATTAGAATCCAAGGTCCCTGACATAACCTCAAGTTCCAGGGCCTACACTATGCTTGTGACATAGCAGAAACTCAATAAAGAGTCAATTAAAGAGGGGATGAAAAGCTTGACTATTAAAAGTAGCTCAACGACAAGTTTCTTTGGATGACTATCTCTATGTTGAAAAGGGCAAAATGACAACTAAGGCAACACAAATCCCAGTAAGAAACAATGAGGAGAAAAACTCTAGTCAATATTCAATGCTTCTGCTCAAGCCTGATTCACTTCTCTAATGTCAAACCCATGATTCTACAGAGAAATGTTATGCATTCGACAGGTTAAATGAGGAACTTCAGGCTCAGAAATACAGTGTTTGAATAATTGTACATAGTTGATAACAGAAAATGTATTTTCAGAAAGATAAAGATAATTTATGTGAGTTCATTTGAAGATTGACAACTGACTTCAAACCTAAGACTCAGTCTCTAGAATCCTGGATGTTACAGTCTACTATTACTTTTCCACACACCCAATACATGAGCTTAGCAGTTACAAAAGTTTCTACTATGTCTTCTTCAAAGAAGGAAAATAAACAGACCAAATTTAAGGCAGTAACAGTATACTTAAAAATGATTCTGCTAAAACAAAACAAAACAAACCCCACCACCACCCCACCACCCCCACACAATGAGTTGATGACTTCAAATTTGGGTAAAATGTTTAAACACTTCAGAGGAAGTAGTTGATTTTAATAGGTAGGTGATATTGCTATCTTTCCAGGCAATTTCAGTTATATCTCATTATTTAAGTCCTTTTCAGAATAACTGTGACATTTTTAGCAAAAACAACAAAATTTCCAAGTATTTTCTCAACTATAACCATTTAACATCAACTTGTATATCCTATTCAATTTTTCAGTGAGGTAAATCTTTTTCTTCCTTTAACGTCCAATTGTCCTCTTCCAAAACAATTGACAATTACAGACTAGATAAAGGTTTTATAGTATTTTTGACAGATTTAGATCCTTTGTTGAGTTTCTGAGGCGCTCTGTTCATTTAATTATAAAAGGAAAATACACTGTAATTGATTTAGAGATTTTATGGGGTATTCTTTTACATATTTCTTTTCACTATTAAATTTTTCACTTCTTAAGAGAAAAATAATTTCTGATTCATCTGTGTATTTCAGTACCTAGCTAGCATTGAGCATAGTCCTAATTGTACCTTCAAAAATCCAGATTTCATTTTTCTATACTTCTTTTGGGTCCTTATGAACGTAATTTTCACCACTGAATCCCACTGGATAAGCTATCTTTCATTTAGAGACATTCTCTGTGCTGTGAATTTTAATAGTAATTTTAATGATAAAATAGCCATACTTTAAACTTTCCCAACTTTCAAATCTTGAGGACAGCTCAAGTTCTCTTTTACAATGCAAACATACAGACAGCTTTTCACTTCATTTGAATTGAAGCAAGTTTTAAATTTGTTGAAATAACCACTTAAAGATAACCTGTCTCAAAGGCAATTTAAAAAAAATTTTTTTAAATAAACTGAATAGAAAAATAAAAAATGTATGATTGACAAACAATATATATTCTATACCAAAAAATAATTTTTTATGTTTAGATTGTCCTCAAAATCTATTAGGTTTGCAAATACTGCTATAAATTTTTGGATCTAATTTTAACTTTTAAGAAAGGAAAAGAATAGCTTGAATAGTGGAGTTTTAAATTGTCTGATAAGAATATCTGGTAACTTTCAAAATATCCAATTGCCACATATTTCTTTATAAATGCTGACACAACATGCAAGATTATCATCTAGAGCAATCATTCACAAATACCAGTGGGAAGTTATGTTTTATTGGTCAGGCGAAAATGAGAAAAATTATAATAACTCATAAAATCAAATATAAAAGAGTTGCCCTTTATTTTTTTTTTTTTAATGTGGGTAGTTCCCTGGTTGGGAATCGAACCTAGGCCACAGCATTGACAGCGCTGAAGCCTAGCCACTACACTACCAGGGAACTCCCCCTTTATTCTGATACTGTCTCCCCCTTTATTCTGATACTGATACTTTTGGTGTAAAAAATGTATTTTTAAAAGTGAAATATTAGATGTTTTCATATATAGTCTTTAATGTGTAAATAAGAAGCTAACGTCCCCAAAGTTATCAGCCTCTGAAAAACAGTTTGGAATTTCCTAAAAGTTCTTACTTATTAAAATATACGAGATATTCTTGCTTTTAAAAGTAGTAGAAAAATAGTCTTCAAGGAATATGAGGTCAGATACCTTACTCATCTTGGCTCTTATTCATCTTATGTCTAGTGCAATGGCTGGCACATAGTAGGCACTCAATAAACATTTGCTAAATTACTGAATAGTCAAAGCTGAGTCAATAAAATGGTTAACTGCTAAATTTTTAAAAATTAAAATCAAAATAATATTTTTATAGAGTGACAATGTTGAATTTAAGGGTATTAAAATTGCTAATTGGGGAGTTCCCTGGTGGTGTAGTGGCTTAAGGCTTTGGCGCTGGCACTGTCAGCGCTGCATCCTGGGTTCAATTCCCAGTTAGGGAGCTACCCACCATACCAAAAAGAAAAAAAAAAAATTGCTAATTGCCAAAAATTTTTTTAAATTTAAAAAATGTAATTCTTATAGTGAGTCACAATGCTAAATTTAATAGTATGAAAATGTGCCTTCTGCAACACTCAACTCTCAAATAAATAATCCATTTTTCATATTTACAAGTCCAAAGGTGTTAGGAAATGTTAAGAGCTGACTGGGGAGAACAGATGAAAAAGCACTGATTAAGTATTGAAGCTGATGGGTAAATGGGAGTTCATTATTCTATCTTCTTTATTTTTATGTATTTTTAAAATTTCTCATAATAAAAAAGTGAGAGACACAGTAAAACAAACATGCGCCATAAAAAGACACTATAGTAATTAGAAAGCTGTGAAATACTGAATGTGAAACAGAAAAAACAATTACTTAAATATCAGATATGGATTCTGTTCTGAAGAAGCTCACTTGAACATAAGATTTATGTATATAAAAAGAAATCAAACAGTAGGTCTTGTTTGCTTAGCGACAATTATGTCATCATGGAACAAATGTTTTTTGGTTCTGTAGAAGTTGGAAGCCATAATGTTCCCCGTGTACTTAGCAGATTTGCGCCTTAAAAGAATAGGAGAGCATATCACTAGGAATGAAGATAGGAAAAGAAAGCAGAGACATGAAAGGAGCACAGACAAGAATATATGTGGCCTCACCAGAGAAGGTACATTTTGGGGAATAGTGAGGAAACATTACCAAGAAGGGAAAGGTACATTATAGAAAGAGTCAGAAGCTACACAGAGGTTCATCTATGGTTTAGAAGAAAATCAGTGGTCACTGAGGAGTTCTCATGAGGAACTCAATGTTGGTTTTCTCAGGAAAATTAGCTTAGCAACATCGTATGGTGTGACTTAGGGGGCTGAAACATAATGGAGTCAAGAAGATTGCAGCAATAATCCAAATGTGAGGTGTTTCAAGTGTGGAAGAGGCCAGAAACCACAGTAAGAATAGAGAGAAAAAGATACTTCAAAAAAAAAAAACAACAAAAAACATAAGAGAAAGAATATTTTGGTTAAGTATATATAAAAAAGCAAAGCGATGAGAGAGTTATGTCAAGGTTTCAATTTCAGGTGATTAGCAGGTGTTATTTCCAGTGACAAATAAAGACAGGAATGGTGGAGAAGATAATAGGTTTGATTTCAGAGTGGCCAAAGTTTAAGGAGGCAGTAACAACTACAATAATATATTAACTTATCCTTATACAAGTATACTAGATGCCAGATTCTAGATGCTTTATATGTATAAACTCATATTCCTTACAACAACGTTAACAATGTTATTATTATTTCCATGTCACAGAACAGAAATTTGAGATACAGAGAAGTAACTTGCTGAAGTCATAATGACATTAAATGATAAAATCAGGATTTGAACCTGGGCTCAATCATGTTGCTGAATTGCCTCTGCATAACATGATAAAGATGGAAAAACGTTTATGATAAACAGTTACATAAAAAAGAAATTCATCCATAAAGTTACCTGTCTTTGAAAAAAATATTCACAATCTAACATTTTTGACAATCATTTTTATGTTTTTGGAGACAGGAATTTTTTGAAAAGCCTAAGCAAACTAAAAACAACAACAAAAATACCTGAGAAATTTTTTTAAAAGTTAGGATTTAAAAAAGACATATTATTACAGTTAAACATAAATATCATAAATATCCCTAACAACTAAATAATACAGTTTAAAGGATGTTATCTTCACTTCAGCATACAAGTTAAATAATTATTAGGCACATTTTATCCAACCTTTGTATACTTAAGAGATAAGCCTTATGTTTTGGGAATTCAGAGAACAATTTTTTAATAGTAGCTTCCAAATAAATTTCCTTTAGAAGACTAAATATTGCTACTCTACAGAAGTCTACTCTACAAAACTCAGAGTAGACTTCTCCAAAAGAGAAGGCCTTGCCCTTCTCTTTCATTATCACACAAAATGAAAATATGGATAGACAGCATAATAAACTGCCTTGCAAATTTTTATAGCACAGTCCATAAGAATAGAAATTAATTGTATTTTTAACAGAATTAACGTTGATATGAGCAAACATGGCTTTTTCATACCCTAGCAATTTTAAGTCTAAACAACATATACTTACGTTCTGATACTGTATAAAGAAGGTTCTGGGGTAAAGGAGGAGGTAGTCTTGCTCCCACTGGTGCAAGATTGGGCACTGCACTTGTCCCAGGCTGGTCACGATTGTTTATTAAGCTTGACTGTGTTATGGGTGGTCCTACAGATAACGAAAGGTGAAAGACCGAGCATTACTATTTCCTAACTAATATAAATACCCTCATTATACAAGTACAAATTTGGATATTCACACTTAAAATACCTACTTTGACTTAGAATAGAATTAAGGAATTTTATATATGCAGGCTAGAGTACTGTTACATAATAAATTAGAATGACATTTTAGTTATAAAACAGACAAAATTAATCTAAGGATGAAAAGAAAGCGAAATTGGTTACTTCCAGGAGTAGGGATAGAAAATGGCTAGGAAGGGACTTGAACAAACTTTCTGGAGTGATGGTAAAGTCTATAGAAAGCTTAAGTTAATGATAAACATTTTTCCATGTACTAATGACTGCAACATATTGTGAAATGCCATCAAAAATAAAAAAAAAATAAATAAGTTATGTGATAATACAAATACAGTAAAAGGTTCATTGTAGAACATAGATGGTGAGTACATAGATGGTGAGTACATGTGTTCAGTGTATAGTTCAACTTTTCTGTTTGCTTAAAATTTTTCACAGTAAAATGTTGGGGGGAAATGACATTCTTGCATTATGTTCCCATCAGGGATAACATTTATTATGAAAATTACTATACGGGAAGATGATTTTTCACCTGGGAGTAAAATCTCAACTTGAGCTTTATAATCATACCATTTATGTGACAATATTAAATATTCACAAATGCTAAAATAACTGTACTTCTACTGACCAAGTCTATGCATTAAACTTCCAAAAACCTTACCAATTTTAATGAAATGTGTTTTATAAAGAACGTTACTGAGGGGGTTCCCTGGTGGTATAGTGGGTAGGCTTCAGCGCTTTCAACGCCGTGGCCTGAGTTCGATTCCCAGCCAGGGAACCACCGCTCCATCCCCCCATCCCCGCCAGAAAAAAGAATGTTGCTGCAGGAAAACTAAACAATGGATAAATGAAATGATGCTATACTACTTGTGCAACTTCTTGTGAGTGTAAAATTTCAAAAATAGAAAGTAAAAACAGATCATTGAAAAATGTATTTCACAACTTAAACTGAATGACAATCATTTTTTAAAATAGTAATTTGTAATCCCTTAGCAATATTAAATGTCATCAAGTAGATACTTTCTTTAATCTTTGCACATATGCAAAACTGTCCATCCCATAGCTTTTTCAATTACATTGTAAAAATTTAGTCTTAAATATGTATCGTGTCAAATGGATGCTAGAATTATCCGAGTAATCAATCACTTCATAAATTATATAAATGTCTGTTATCGGTACATGGTACACCTGAAACTAATATCAGATCCAGCACAAATAAAGTCCCTTTTTATGATCTGGTAATCTATACCAAGTCTTTTATTACAAAATCATAAGCATGTAATTCTGTAGCATAACAACATCATACTCAAGCACACTATATGACATTTAAGGCATTACTTCTGCTGGACCCTGTGTAATATTGTATGTCAACTGTAATTAAAAATTTTTTCAGTTACTAAAAAATTTTAATCTTACTTCCGTTTCTGACAAACTAGCAATGTTAAGGTCTTTGTAAATGATCATTTTAAACATTTCTTATTCTTAATTTTGGTGGATGTGATAATAGCATATTATTTTTTTAAAAAACAAAAACAGAAACAGTCCTATCAGTGAAGAGATTCAAAATGAACTTTATACTGATAAAATGATATGTTACTTGACATTTACTCCAGCAAAAATAAACAAGCCAAAAAAAAAATGTGGGGGTGGATGAGACAAAAACAGCTGAATATTGGTAATTCACTGAAATATGATGATTTTATACATATATATTATATATATATATACACATATATATAATTCTACCTCTGTGTATATTTGAAATTTTTCATAATAAAAGGTTTTAAAAATGATTTCGATATTCTCGAAGAAATCTTTAAAGACCGGGAAATTTCATTCAACTACTGGCATGTTCTTTTTTCTGACATCTTCAAAACACTGGCTTCCTTAAGATGCTATCAACTACTTGTAGCAAGATTTTGATTCCAGGTCAATACAGGTTAGGCCACTATTGATAAAATTTACACTTGTACGTATTAGAATAGTGCAACGCAACAATGGATGAAGAAAAGAAAACAGCATCTTCGTAATAGGAATACATTCCAAATGCTATTATTAATTTACTTTTCAAAAACTAAATCTAATGTCAAGTTAGCGGAAAGAGAAGGTTTCTTCTAAGTATAATTCTCTGCTAAAGAAATAACTATTCAGTGAGCACATACTTACTTGGTATGGGAAGCACAACAGAAGGTGGAGGCTGGCCATGGCCCTGGGGAACAGGAAGTCTCATGTTGTGGCCAGGACCTGGACCTGGGCCTGGGCCTGGGCCGGGACCGGGACCTGGGCCAGGGCCTGGGCCTGGGCCTGGCATTGGCGGCATTAACATCCCAGGGGGCGGAGGAGGAGGAAGCCCAGGAGGAGGAGGAGGGAAAGGAATCATGCTTGGCAGAGCAACTTCATCCACAACCAGGGGGTCATTTCCATGGTCAAACTGACAAAGGTCCCCAAGTACACAAAATCCTCTTTCTGTAAGAATAAGAGAAGAATCTTATTATGATCTACTAAGAGTTTAGAAAATAAACAAAAACAGTCACTAATAAACTCACCAATCTGATTTACAAAATGTTTTTCCTCCAAGGAGTCTTAACACTTTTTGTGTTACTCTGTTAATCACCACGTATCTCTAAGGTTGGGGCAGGTACTTTCTACACTACAGATTGTTGAGTCAGCAAATAACTGAGTCAAGAACAGGCCAGTAGTAACTTAACCCATTTGCTATGAAGTTTTCATAATAAAAATTCAAATATTTTAAACAAATATCAATTTAACAAAGGCTGTGGGTGGGCTTAAAAAAGGGACCTGAACTAGAAGATATAATTTCTACTATCTATTTTCCTATTATTCTAAAGCAACCATTGCTGTATGTACACCTCGAAACTTTAGTTTAAAATATTCAAACTGAAAGGAGCAATTACTTCCATGAAGAACAGAAAACATACAAACAAAAATTCTGAAACAATGTGGCCAGATTGTAAATAAAAAGAAGCATGCAAAACTCAGGAAATAAATAGAAGAAAAAGAAAAAATTGAGAAATGAAGACTAAATTATAAGCAGCACAAAAGAGAACAGATTGCACCTATAACCATTAACAAATTATAGAATTGAGGAAGTTTAATAAAGATGTTATTTAAAGAAAAAATAAAATATTAAAATGGACTTCATGCAACAGGTTATTCACAGCAGCACTGTTTGTAACAGCAAAATATTAACAAGTGCATCGATAAGGATAGGTTAAACACATTTTTGTACATATACAATACTAAATAAGAAGGCTAAAAAAATACTGAGGAAGCTCTTTATGTATTAATATAAAATGACTGTCAGAAAATATTGCTAAGTAAAAAAACATTATACAGAAGAATGTGAATAGTATACTAACATTTATATAAAAAGGGAAGTAGGGGAGAAAATATGTATTTGTTTATCTACATATGCGGAGACTATGGTTTGGAAAGATACACAAGAAACTGGTAATGCTAAATTGGCCTTGGGAGGGAGATTGATCACCCTGAGAGACCAGGGTGAAAGTGAGGTAACACTTGAATTACGATTTAATGATGATGGAAAGAAAATGACTCTGGGTGGTGAGCATACAATAAAACACATAGACGATGTACTGCACACTTGGAACCTATGTAACTTTGCTAACTAATGTCACCCCAATACATTTAATTTAAAAAAAGAATTATGACTTAATTCTATTCACTACCTAAAAATAAATAAAATGTAAAAAAATATGTATATTCTATATTTATAGAAAAAATGTTATTCCTTCTTACAATTTGCTTCAAATAATACAGGCCAAGTAAAAGTGTTGGGAGGTAGATGAAAACAAGATTGCCCATGAATTAATCATTGTTGGTGTGAGAGTATGGATATACTAGGGTTAATTTTGTATTTTGTCAACTTCTATATTTAAATATTTCCATAGCAAAAGTTAAAATACACACATACATACATATTAATTCATTCACATTCAGTCAAATGGAAAGTCAGCAAATTAACAATTCCAAGCACCAAAGTCCACACAAAGAATTTTAATTCCTAGTGTGTACCAAATTTGTGGTGTAAGTGTTTAAAGTAACAAGAGCAACAAAAAATAAAGTCAAATTTGAACATTCTCTTAACAAGAGCCAACTACTAAATTAACACAGTAAATAAGCATATGCCAAAAGAGATTCACCTCCTTGTTCATCCCTTTTAATAAAATCTGAACTACAATAAAAAGATACTAAGTAACATCTCCACTAGTACTTCTGGATACAACATAAAAGAGAACTTGTACCGTCATAATCTCGACATCGCCTTTTTGGTGGTGGGTTTCGACCAAAAGAATTGGAAGAGCTATGATTGTTATAGTAATTAGACCAACTCTCTGTTGTGTTTTCTGAGTGGTGCGCAGGTGCAATCACAGTAACGGTGCTGGGAATAGACTGTGCCCCAGAGGAATACTGCTCAGAAGAGTTTGCAGGTGGTGCAGACACGGGCACATATGAACTCTCCAAGTCGTTCCTTTCACTCTTAAACTTGGATCTTTCCCTGTGTTCTGCTTTAGAGACAAAATAAAAACAAGAAACAAATAAGGTCAGATGTATTTATTCTTAAATTACATTTATTGTTTGTCTTACAAAAGAGGAAAGATGAGACTTTTGAAGTAAACTCACTGAGCTATCCATGCTTCAAAGTGCTCTCATCATTAATATATCCTAAAAGCAAGAACATCAACAATGTGATGTATCTGGACCAATAAGTGGTGTAAAATCATGTTTTATAACATCAATCCATAATAAAGAAAGGTCAGCTTCTGCACTGATATTTAATAAAAATGCTATCCAAGAAATGACTTCCAAACTAATACCTCAGGAGATGAGTGGTCGGGATGCCAATGATCTACTTATTTTTTTTTTTCTTTTTAATGTTACAAATTCTAGGCAACCTTAAAGCAAATCAATTCTTTTCTTGTGAGGGGGGTGAAGGCAATCCTCTTCCTCCAATGATAGCTTTGCTGATTAAAGGATATTTGTTTCAATTAAATAAGTGACTTAAGTATAGAAATATCATATTATGATACACTCACACAGTTTCTTTTTAGTTAAACTCTTTGACTCTATCCTGAGAATAGAGCCCTGTCTTGGTAACAAAATCAATATTATGTTTTTGGAGATAATTCCAGATTTTACATTGCTCAGACATATTAAAGGTACATTTGCCTTTAAGGGAAGTTCTGGCACTCTTGTGATACAGGAAGATAAGCAACTACTGAGTTTTTAGGGGAAAGCCTCATCTACTCACCAACATTCCTATTTGGATCCCGGTCTTTGCTGCGCCCCCGGCTCCGGCTCCGGCTCCGACTCAGGCCTCGGCTCTTGCTCCGGCTCTTACTCCTGCCTCTTCTCCAGTCATACTTCTCCCGGTACAATTCAGTCCGCTCATAGTACCGATCATAATCTCTCCACTTGCCATCTTCTCTTTTCTTCTCACGTGTCCTATAATATACAGACATAAAAGCCATACGTACACTATAAAAACCACATCTGCAAACAAATAGCTAGTATGAAATATCCTTCTGGATTCATCAAAATTCATATATGCATTTTTAGAAAGCCATTAATACCACCACATAATCTGCCTACTGAACTATATAAAAAGAAACAACATTCCCTCAAGTACTAGGTGGGGAGAAATGAAAAAAAAAAAAAAAGAGGTGAATCCAAAGTATGGGGAGTGGTGGGGGGCAAACAGACATTTAAAACTACGGGGAAAAAAGGCTCAAAACAAAGTTTTCCTAAACAAAGACTAATTTTTTTATGGTAGGCTGATGGTTCAAAATATAAACTGTACTACTTGTAATATAAAATGCTTTGAATGATTTTAATACTAACCACCCCTAACCAAATGGAACATTTCATTATTATTCTCTAAGGAGATTGCTCCCACCCCTGAGCTCTTGGGGAAAGCACATAATGATGACTGTTTATAAAAAGAAGAGAAAGTATGACAAAGACAAAAAAAAACAGACAGAAAGAAGGAGGAAAGGGAACATCTTCTTTAGTCAGTTCAGAAAGAAGTCACTGCCTATTTTGAAGATCCCTTTAATGCCCTTGCAAGTTAACTGAAAAGTGAGTTATCAATGTCTTCCTAATTAAAGAGACACACAAACCTTCGTTCACTAGATTCTGAACGTGTCTTCTGGGGACTAGGATATTTCTTTTTTCTGCCATCTCGTTCTTCCTCTGCTGGCTCCTGAAATACCTGTAAGAAAACATTCATGAGAGACAAGAACAGTCCTTCTATAAATTACAAAACACATCCACCTGATAATCTTCCTGGCACAAATAAATAAACAAAAATACTAAAGTCAAATCACATGCAAAAAAATTTGGCCATAAGGAAAAATAAAAATGTATGCTTAAATTACTTAACAGTACGTCAATTTTTGAATGTTAGTTTACGATAGGGAACAGCAGTGCAGGTGGTAAACAGCAAGCAATTCATCCTTTAAATTCAAACAGAAGAAATAACAAATCTCTATTTCTATCATATAGAAAAATAACTTTTCCTAATTATAAAATATACTTACACATATAATTCATTTGAGGAGGACTTTAGATGTATTTCATAGAAAAGGTATTAGAAACAAACAGTTAATCAACAAGCATTACAAAACTAAGTATTCATGTGAATTATGGAAAAATGGTATTGGAATTAATACAAATGTTAAGGCTTCTTTTAAAGCCTAACAGTCCAGACTGACCAAAAATAAAGAACTATTGATTTTATTACTGTTTGTAAACAGAAGTTAATCACAAAAGCCTTTACTAAAGAAAGGTAAAATAAAGTCATTTGCAAGAACTAAACAAATGCCCATCAAATGGAGAAGTTCATTACCCAAATCAGTGAGTGAGTGAAAGGAACAGATAATTTAATCAAACGCAGGCAACATAAAATGGCAGCCACGATATGGCAACCATATGGTGCTGGCAGAAACACTATACAATCATTCGCTTAGGTTTAAAAATCATTCTACCAATTTACAGGAAATACTGAAGAATGTATGTTACACCACTGGGATGCAATCAGCAAACTCCAGGCAGCAAAACTCTACAGGACAAATGACTGTTTCTTCAACAAAACAAAATTTAAGGGAAAAGAGGTGGATGAGGAAAAGAATGAGATACCTAAGTACATAAAGCGGGGCGGACATTTAAAGACTAAGAGAGACTTAAAAGACATCAACTTGGAGGTCTTTTTCCTTCTTTTTAATTTTCTGCATTTTCCAGTGATTTTTTTTTTTTATGAACATGTATTAATTCTTAATGGGAAAAACTATTCTTAGAAGTCAAAAGATCCTAGAAAAATAAAAACAGAAGGCCACACAAAAACTTCTACATGAATTCCTAATAGCCAAAAAGTGTTAACCACTTGGCTATCAACCCCAAAACCATCAACTGATGACTGGATAAAGAAAATGTGATAAATTCATACAATGGGTAAGTGTTCAGTCATAAAAAATGAACTATTGATACATGCTATAACTTCAATGAACCTTAAAAACATTATGCTAAGTGAAAAATCCAGTCACAAAAGACTACATATTGCCTAATTCCACTTACGTGAAATGCCCAGAATAGGCAAATCCATGGGGACAAAAAGTAGAGGAGTGATTAGCTCAGGCTGGGGAGAGGAGCTGGAGAGAGGAAGGAGAGGACTCACAGGGTAATGGACAACAGGTACAGTATAATGAAAATATTCCATACTGAATTTTGGTGATGACTGAACAACTCTGAATACAATAAAAAGCATGGTTTATGTACTTTAAATAGGTAAATTATATGACTACTCATGGATGTGTAATTATTGAAGCCAAATGATGGGCATGTGGGGGCTCATTAGTCTGCTTTCTTCCAAACATTTGCAAAATAAAAACGTTTTATAGGAGTTCCCTGGTGGTGTAGTGGCTAGGTTTCCGCGCTGTCAACGCTGTGGCCTGGGTTCGATTCCCAGTCAGGGAACCACCCACATAAAAATAAATAAATAAACTTTTTATAAGTTAAACAAAAATACTCTATATTCTTTTCTATTTTAAATTTCTACAATTTCCTATAATGAAGATATGTTTTGCCACAATTATTTTAAACTTTTATTCTGAAATGAGTTATACAGCAGCACTATACTGCCTTGTATTTCTTGAACTACAGGCACTCCTCACTTAACCACTGAGTTCCATTCCTACGACTAGGTCATTAAGCGAATTGGTAGATAAGTGAGGAGCTTAAAGGCAGATGTCTTATGGTTTATCATGGCGCCATAGGGTACGTATTTTTCAATAGATATCATGCAACATCCCGTGTTGGGAGAACTGAGTGTTAAGTCTAAACAGTTGTTAAATAGGGAAGTCGTTAAGTGAGGAGTGGCTGTAGTAATATGCATGTAGACTTCACATACCAAAATCTCTTACCTGCTGTGGTCCTACTATTCTAAGAATATGAAAAGTAGATTCCTTCATAGAATCAGATTATGACAAAGTATACTAATTTTAACAGTTGTTCTTTGTTGTCCATCTGAATTAAATTTTTCTACCTCACATCTATTAGAAGTCTGATCATTCATTACACACATATTTAAGAAGTTTTAATTACTTTATTATCTTGGCCTGCCATGGCTACACAAGTCTGAGAGTCTCCATTCCACTGTGTATTATAAAATATAATACAAAAGTGTATTAAATAGTTATGGGGCAGGATTGGCCTTGGGTTGACAGTTTGTGGATTGTTGGGAGTGAATAATGAATACATGAGAATTCACTGTAATATTCTGTCTCCTTATGATGTATGTTAAAAATTCTCTATAGTATGTTTTTAAAAAATAAAAATGAAAAAGATTTTCAGACAAACCAAAGGAGAGAGAAAACTGTATTTAAAAATGTTATCAGAAATGACAACTAAATGCACTATGTGATCTTAGAAGGAATCCTATACTGAAGAAAGAAAACAAGCTATAAAAAAGGGACACTGAAGAGAAAGAAATATTGTCATTTGCGAATAAAAGAGTGGATCTTGAGATTATCATTCTAAGTGAATAAGTCAGACAGAAAAAGTCGAGAACCATATGACTTCACTCATATGGGGAATATAAAACTGAAAGTAACAACGATTCAAAACAAACAAACAAAAATTCACAGACACAGGCAACAGTTTACTGGTTACCAGAGGGTAATGGAGGAGGGGGGTGAGAGAGGAGGGAGGGGGAGTAAAATAAATAAGTATTCTTTAAAAAATAAAAATAAAAATAAAAATGGGACACTGTTGGTAGACTGACAAAACTGGAATATAAACAGAAGATTAAAGTATCTTACTGACATTAAATTTATTAAAACTGATAATGGTACTATAGCTATTAAAGAGAATATTCTTATTCTTATGAAATATACACTGAGTATTTAGAAGTCAAGGGTCATGATGTATCTGATTTACTCCCAAATGATTCAGAAAAAAATAATTCTGGGTATGCATAAATAGAGCAAATGAGACAAATCTTTAATAGGTGAATGTAGGTAGATGGTATATGGGTGTTTTGGGTACTATTCCTGTATTTTTTCGTAAGTTTAAAATTATTCCCAAATAAAAGTTTATTAAGTAATTGTAATAAAATAAAAGTTGAGAAATATTTCTGTATAATAACCAACACTTATGTGCCAGGCACTGAATTAGAAATGAGTGTGGGTGTGAGTATGTGTGTCTGTGTCTAAAAATCTCATTTAATATTCAATGAGATAAGTACTATGATCATCATTTTGCTGAAGTGCAAATAAAATTTAAGTAACTTATAACTTATTTTAGAGCTACTATTTTAACTGATACAGCCTGATTTTAGAACCCATATTCTTATCATATAATACTATGTTGTCTATACATAAAAAGAATTACAAATGGGGAGTTCCCTGATGGTGTAGTGGCTTAAGGCTTCAGCGCTGGCACTGTCTAGCGCTGCGGCCTGGGTTCGATTCCCAGCCAGGGAACTACCCACATACCAAAAAGCAAAAAAAAAAAAAAAAAAAAAAAAAAAAAAAAAAAAAAAAAAAAAAAAAAAAAAAAAAAAAAAAAAAAAAAAAAAAAAAAAAAAAAGAATTACAAATGAACTGTGTAAAATTTCCTCCTTGGTTCAAACAATTAGATTATCTATAATCACAATTTTATATTTCAATATTGTAAAAACATTTTTTTCTTTCTTATCAGTGACGTTTGTAATTACATTAACTATTAAAAACTCTGTATTTTTAAAAAGAGAGTAAATGATTTCTCTACTTAAATAAAAACATGTTACCTAATGAGTTCTCCTGAGATTTCCTTATTACTTTACTTTCAGTCAAGCCTCCATATTTAACCAGGTTTTCTTTTTCTAAAAGTCACTGGATAAGGTTACCCTGAATTCTTAAATATTACCAAAATATTTCTTCATTCTCTAAACAAGCCATCTAAAATTCTCCCAACTCTTGAAGTCCAAGGAACTAAGACGCCCAAATATATGATGACAGAAAGAGAACTGACTCTGGGTAATGAACACATAACACAACACATAGATGATGTATTATAGAACTGTACACCTGGAATCTATGTAATTTTTACTAACCAATGTCACCCCAATAAATTTAACAATAAAAAAAATAATAATACATAAAAATAAAGAGGTCAACTTCCAACTAAGAATGATACTGGTAAAAGGATCTAAGAAGCCCCCAAAACAAAAGAAAACTCTGCTTTACCTCTTCTTTAATTTCTTCTTTTTCTTGGACTGGTGGTTTTGGCTCAGGCTTAACTGGTTCCAAAGGTGGAAGGTAGTTCTTAGTATAGAGACTTTCGAATAGTTTATCCACAAAACCTGAAGTTTCTAAGAAGAAATATTTAAATGTTACACAAACAAAAACTTGACAACACACACTCTATTGGCAAACCTGAGGAAAATGGGGCATCTTATACACTGTTGGTCAGACTAAAAATGAGTCCAACCTTACGAGGGAGAATTTCACTTAGGGTTTTGTAATCCTTCAGACATATTTTGCACAGGTACAAAATGATATGCATGCAATATTATTTGCGTATGTAAAAGATTGGAAACAACCCTAATCTCCATGAATAAGAGACTAGTTAAATAAACTGTGACAAACATGCCAACAGAATACACAGCAGCAGTGAAAAGAATGAGTACTGATAGTATCAGGTCTCAAAGATATAAGAATACATATTTGTATATTTATATTTGCATTAAAAAACTCTGAAAGAACACAAAAAAGGAAAAAGTTCTTACTGGAGGTGGAAAGAGAGCAGATGAGGAACAGGTAGGAGAAACTTTTCACACTACACCCATATAGTGTTGGATTAAATATACTGCCTACTCAAAAATTTAATTTAAAATATTTTTAAATCAGTTGATAAAATAAATTGTGGCAAGAGAATAATACAAAAGTACCTGTTCATGTTTTACTTAAAGGCCATTCTATTTTGTAACTTTTTCAGACTAACTGAATGCGGAGAACCAGATGAATTTATTAAAAATATAAATGTCAAAATGCTATTCAAATCAAATTTAAATAACCTTCATTGGTCCTACCCTCAGGAATAGCTAAATAGCATATTAAAAGTACAACACAGACTTCTTACACTGCAAATTATTACACAATTTACATAAACAGCTATTTCTAAAATGTCAAATTAATTTTTCTTCAGAAAAGCATCTTTTCATATATTTATCAATTTTTGTTGTATTTTTCATGATTATAAAACTGTTACCTCTTGTTAACTGTTACACAAAACTTCAGACAATTAATCAGACCAGTCAAAAGCTTTTATAATTAGCCTTTCTTCATTTGCTTCTGTAGTTCCAAAACATTTTAAAAACATATTATTTTTAAATTTAAAAGACATATAACTCAATGAAGAAAAAGCATAAACATCTAAATTAAAGCAATATTCAAGATACAGCTTTTTTAAGATATAGTTTTTTATAAAGCATATTACAGGAGTGTATTCATTTAAAATCACTTTAATATGCTACATAAAGATATACATAATTACAGAGCTGTGTACTTGTAGCTGTTTAAATGAATTAAAATAAAATTTAAGAATCAGTTCCTAAGTCACATTAGCCACATTCCAGGTGTTCAACAGCCACTCGAAGCTACTGAACTAGAAAGGGCATATTACAGACCACATCCATCAGTGCACACTGTTCTACTGGACAGTGCTAGTCTGGAAGGACATGTATAAGTAGGTAACTGATTTTTCTCTATGGTGGCAAGTTTACGGCTATTTATTTTCTTCTTTTTAAAAAAATGTCCTTTAAAATTCTTCCTCATGTGTATTGCTTCTGTAATAAAACAAAGTTATTAAAAATCTTTAATGCTTTTATAACAAGGAATTCTTAGATGTCTAAATACACATTGAGGGGGGCAAGGAGGTCCCCTGGTGGTGTAGTGGTTGGGCTTCAGCACTCTCACGGCCACAGCCTGGGTTCGATCCCTGCTCAGGGAACCAACCAATCAATAAATAAATAAATAAATACACATTTGCTTCTTAACCCAATGTCTTTGCTGTTTTACTTTCCCGCCCCCCATGGCTCTACATTTTACATGACTCATTTTTAATGGAAACTAAGCAGTATAAATTAACATATTTAGGGAAAAACTCATCTGTACTACACAGGAATTCTCTAAGTATTAGAATTTTTTATACAGAAAAGCCTTAAAATGCTGAAAATATGTAATCCTGTGTTTTAGATTAAGAAGTCATATTCACTATCTTTTCTTTGTCAGCAGATATTTCAGTTAAAAGGCACTCTTCTTACCACCAACAGCTAGATCAACCAATAATATGCTTTATCTACATTCCTGTTCATCTATTCAACAATATTTATTGAATATCATCTATGGCCAGGCACTGTAGGTTCCAAGTCTCCACTCTCAGCAAAGGAAAAGGCAAAACGGGGGTGGGAGAGAGAGACACTTATGAACATATAACATATGTTTCAGGCAGAAATTGAAATGGCATGCACAGCTATATAGGTGGACACTTTGGTCAATGTTGTTCAAGCAGTAGGTCGCCATAATCAGAAGTGTCCAGTCCCTGATTATGATCACTTCGAGCACCTCTTGCAATTGTAGAAGTCAAACATGACTTGTAATCATCGTTTGTTATTGGTATATATTGAGTATTACAATGTTAATACATTTTTTCCTTTATTAAAATGTGTGTACATTTTTTGGCGCTCTATTTTGGCAGAATTGTAAACCCTTTTCTTACCCTTTCTGTTTCCTATATTGAAGCAGGGGTAGTGAGACGTGCCATGAAAAAAAAAAAAAAACAAACAAATTAAGGTTGGGAAGAGAGTGTGACTAGGGGCACAGGGTTTACTGTATTATATACAGAGTACTCAGGGGTAACTACTGTAAGATGACATTTGAAATGATATAAGACAATGAGAAACCACAAATGGAGAAACCACAAAGTAAAGAACCATGTTTCAAGAACTTATGGTAAACAGAATTCAACAGCCCTGCGGTGGGAACATGTTTGCCATGTTGGAAATAAAAGCAAGGTTGACAATGTGGCTAAAATGAACTGCGGAGGAAGGAGATGAGGTCACAGAAGCAGCTGGAGAGAACGCCGGGAAGCTCTGTGGAAAGGAGTTTGGTAAGAAGACGGGAAGTTAAAGGAACAAAGAGAAGAAGATCATGCCCATCTCTTCTTGGATAGCAAGAAGTCCCGGCCAAGAGGGAAAATAACAGATAGCTTCACTGTCCTAATAAATACTAAGAATAAGCAGCTTCATTATCCTTAAATTGTTCCCCCTGACCATCAACCAGGATCTGCCACAAGCCACAGAGAAACCATTCACCTAAAGAGCATTAGCTACCACTGCTTCAATACAGCAAACAGGGAATGAAAAGGGTTTACAATTCTGCCAACAGAGGTGCCAAAAAAATGTACACACATTTTAACAAAGGCAAAAAAATGTATTAAAATTGTAACACTCAATATATACCAATAACAAACAATGAATACAAGTCACGTTTGACTTCAACAATTGCAAGAGGTGCTCAAAGTGATTACAATCAGGGACCAGACACTTCCAATTATGGCGACCTACTGCGTGAACAACGTTGACCGAAGTGTCCACCTATATAACTGTGCATGCCATTTCAATTTCTGCCAGAAGTACCGCCAGTGTAGCAGGTTTTCTACAATACCACATCCTTTAAGGTCCTTCCATAGGTAGAAGTTAAGGGGTGTTAAGTCAGGAGAACGTGGGGGAAACTCAAACAACATTCGCGAATTTCAAATACCACTTCAAAATGGTCTTGCGCTCCTTGAATGACAAACCGTGCTTCCGCTATTTTGACTGTCCTCCCTGTTGCATGGTGATGCTAGCATTCACTTGATTAACATCATCTTTTGAACAAATGTCATACTACACATTGCTACCATAATTCAACTTCAAAAAGTAATGCATTGATAACATCTCTTAAAATGTGGTTTGTTTGTTTTTTTGGCACCTCTGGTACATGATAAATAAGCATGAATGGGTATATTCAAGTATTTAAAGGACCCTGACCAATTTCTTTCCTTTCAAGCTTGTATCTTCAAGATTCTGTCAGAGAGTTTTAAATTTAAAATCTTTATTTAAATACTTTACCTTTTTGCAAAAAGACATCAAGTTGATCAGCACAAAAGGCTTTCAATTCTTTCTCAGGTTTGTCCTTTTTGACCAGTGCTACAACATAGTTGGCTAAAGCTGAAGGGTCAGCATCACATCTAGTTAGATTGAGAGAAAACAAAAATTTTAAAATATTTTTCCCCCCAAAACACTATGTCATTAATAAAGTCACACCTATTTTGAAAAGATAAAGGTCAAAAACTTTAAAAAGTGACTCCAAATACTGGTGATTATTATAACAAAATATACATAGCTCAAGTAAGATTTTCCTTTTTGCTTATTTTTATAAAGGTCTGTGTACTATTTTTGATGTTCTAATTATACCCAGAATTTTGAACCAAATCTATATTTGCGTTCTCATTGGTAACAGGGGAAAGGAGGTAATTGAGCCTTAGCCTGAAGCTTGACTCCCAGCCTGCAGGTGCAGTCAGTGTCTGAAGGAGCTACCTGTTGCACATGACCAATGAGCAAGAGAAGTGATGGGACAAATTCCCACTTTCCCTATGAGACCAGGCACCAGCACCCAAAAAAGGCATTCAACTCCACTGCTAATCTTCTCAACAGCCTAAGGATTTTTTCTAAAAAGTGAGAACACAAAAAGGATGGCACTTTAATTACTGGCAAACACTTTAGCAGCAATAAGCAAGAAAGGGGGAGTTCTCTGGTGGTGTAGTGGCTTAAGGCTTCAGCACTGGCACTGTCAACGCTGTGGCCTGGGTTTGATTCCCAGCCAGGGAACTACCCACATACCAAAAAAAAAAAAAAAGAAAGAAAGAAAAGACATGAGAGTTAGAATAGAAAGCATAAGACAAGTGGCAGAGGAGCCACAGAGATAACCTTTACCTACGTCACTTCTTTTTTCTAATTAGTAGTAACCTGACTTTGACATTCAAAATCATCTCCTATGCTAGGGCAGCAAATGATCCTTGAGTTGCCAACTCCTGACATACAGTAATCTGTCAGACTTAACACTTTTATCTCCATTATATGAAACTCTGTAAGTTTTTATGTTGTGAATATTTATTTTAATATTCTATTTTTCTCATGAATGTACAATTAAGTAACATATATCTTTTGTGGCTTCATAGGGTTGTTGTAAAGGTAAAATAAAAAAACTCCAAATGACAGTAAATAAAATCAATATGCAAGAAAAGTGAGTGTATCCCTGTAAAACACTACTCAAGTCTAACCTTGTTCTATAATCCTTGGGCTTTCACTGTCAACGAGAAGGTTAAAGTTTCAGCTCAAGAGTATCAATCACATTTCTGACAACTTTATGAGATTAGCAAATAAAAGAAAAACCAAGCACTAGCACCTTTACTTCCTCCTACTCCATGTTTTTAAAGTTCATAATTCAATAAAACAGAATTTTTTCATTGTCCATATTAACATTATTATGGAAAAGTCTGATTCTTTAAATATCTATCCACATTTACGTATCAAATTCTAAGACAGCCAATTTCAATTGACTGTCAATTTCAAAAATTATGGTTAAGGGTCAAAGTACACTAGGAGAGAGTATAAGTGTCAAAGATGATGAGTTACATAGTACTAAAAACATGCAGTATTTTCCTTCAATTAAAAATATAAATTACATTTTGGAACATTACGAACAGATTACACTCGTAAATCAAAAAAATAAATTCTAAAATGAATATATAGCATTTTCCTCCTTCAACAAATGGTACACGTGCCATGTCTACTTTGGCTATTCCATAAATACCTCAAAATAAGAGATGTGCAGATAGACTTAATTTCACTCAAGTAGATATTTCATCAGTATAATTATAATCAACATTCAAATGGAGAGAGGGGGGAATCACATTTCTACATTTACTTAGAAAGTTCAGGTTCTGTATAAAAAAAGATATTCTAAACATACAAAGAAAGGGATTTTTAAAAATAAGTAAGAATGACATAAAGAAACAATGTTATTTTCTCTGGTGTTATGAGAACTTTCAAGGAGACTCATGACCTGATAATGGTACAAAGCTGAGCAAAGATATGAGGTTTCTAGTGAGAAACAGGCTAAACATTCAGATTACTGGATAAATGAGGTGGGTAAACCACCCCACATATCTTATACGTATATTTAGTATTCAGACTCTGAAAAACAAATGTAGAGTTAGGCTGCTTCTAATGAAATACATTTTAATGTGATGGCGTTAAAACTCAAGATGAATACGAGGACGGACAGTTAATTTCGCGTACTCGCCCCAGAAAAAGTACTACATATACCTCATTGCTGATCATCACCACTACGGTCACCTTCGAAGCTGTGCACTGACGCCAGTGCCTAGTCCACCCTTCAAAACCATTTTGGAACTCTTTTTTCTGGAATGGCCATCAGAGGTGTCTTTGTGCCCAAAACCTGACAATGAAGTTTGCGAACTTGCCACCATGCGCTTACGTTGGCAGGACTGTACAAACAACTTGGTAAGATGTCATAACCTTGCCAAGGTTATGACAACAAGGTTATGACAACAGCTCTGATGGCCATTCCATCAGAAAGAGTTCCAAAACTGCTTTGAAGGGTGGACTAGGCTCTGGAGTCAGTGCACAGCTTCCCAAGGAGAGCACTTTAAAGGTAACCCTAGTGATGTTCAGCCATGAGGTACATAGGAGCATTTTTTCTAGGATGAGTTCTCAAAATTAATTGTCCAACCCCACAGTTACAAGAAGGTGAAAGAGTAGAAAAAGACTAGACACCAAAAAAAAAGAGTGACTATAGATTTTGAATATTTATTCAATGTGAGTGAACTGATTGTTAATAACTGATCATTAGAATTCGCACCAAACACAAAAGCGTGTTTACAGCCAAAGGAATAGGACCATTTAAATTAATATTTCCTAATAGGTATCCATAAAGTACACTAGAAGGGAAACTGCCAGTCTGAAATAACAAGTTAGACCAATTGAATGGTAAATGAAAACACATTGGGGAGTTTTACGTTTTAATATGCTGTACCTTTATGATTGTTCTTATTCTTTCAAAAACTACAGTAGAATAGTAGTTTTTAGATGAGTATTTCTTTTTTAATCTGTTTTGTCTAGAAACAGTTAGAAAAGTACAATTTTTTAATCCAATTTTCTGGATATTTTTAGCTGGTGATTACTGCTCTAGGAGCCACAGTTCAAATATCAAAATGGTGTTTTCTAATTTATATATTTAACATAGCCATGGGTCCAAACTTTTTAAATCTGTTTCATTCCACAATGTGCTTGTCCCTGTAGTTGAG